>SMOI01000185.1:42825-66086 GCA_008000375.1 Poteriospumella lacustris
TACAGATCATGTAAAAGACGCTGTTGTTGATCGATTTGCTGTTGCTGGGCGAAGATCTCTTCGTCGTGCCGAGCTTGCTGCTGTTGCTGTTGATGGTGATGTACCTGCTGTTCCATTTGTAACTGTTGCTGTAATTTCGCCAGGTAGAAGCCCAACGCATAGCTTGGCAACATCGATTGAGCCAAGGCATCACTGCTGCTGCTCACCTCTGACGCACCTGTGCTGCCACTGGAAGACGGTGCTGGTAATGGAAAGTAAAACGCCGCCGGGGGAGGTGGAGGGCCCATATGACCGTTCTTCGCATCTGATGACGTCGACGACGGAGCATTCTTTCGTGCTGATCGTGCGTCTTTGTCTTTGTCTTCGCCATCTTCCGCGTCGGCCGACGATCGCTTTCGTTTACTGCTGTGATGAGAAGTGCTGTCACTTGAACCGCACGAAGGACTGTCTTTCGTTTTCCGCTTGCTTCGACGTTGGTTGGGGCTCTTCTGATTCGTGTGCTCCGTAGAAGAGCTCGACACACCAGTCTTTACTGGCAAATCACGAGGTGCGGCATCAGGCGGATTGCTACTGTCTGGAAAGTCGGTCATAGGCGAGGACTCCAGTCCATCAAATCCACTCTGATCCAGGGTATCCTCAAAGGCATGATCCCAGAAGTCTGTGACTGATTCATCTGCGCCACCGTCCGACAGATATTGATTCATACGGTCGATAGAACTGGCTTCATTTTCGTTGGGCTCATACGATCCATGTTTGTGTTCAATACTGCTCCAAAATTCTTCACTATTCTCTCTGGATGCGGTACCAATATCCAAAAAATCGAGTTGAGTTTTGCATCCAGGACCACCGGAGAGAGATGAATCGTTGGAGGATTTTTTGCGCACCTCTTCGTCGGCTTTCCATTTTGCCATATTTTCGTAGTACTTTTCTCTCTGTTGCAGCTCTTTTTCAATGTGAGGACGCTTATCTTCATCGCTAGCGGCTCGCCATTGATGTGCTAAGATGCTGGATATCTCGGTGTTCTTCAACTCGGGATGAATATCACGAATCTTGGGTCTCATTTCTTGCGAATATGACAAAAAGGCGGACATTCCACGGCGTGGTGCATCCTGTCAGGGAAAATGATCATGGTCAACTTTGTTCTACGAAAGAAAAACGTTTTATCGCTTTCCTTACCGCTGGCTTCTTTTGCCGTTTATTCGGCACCTGCATGGGACCGCTGTAGTGTTGTAATTCTTCCATATACCTTGACTTGTCAGCTCTCGCAATTTTATCGTATTCGAGCCTTTCCAGCGGTGGAAGATTTTTCCACATGCAGGCCAGCAGTTTCATGACTTCAGTGACCTGTAGAATGGTTGATAGTCAAATAAGAAGTTTTCCTTTCTCGCTCAATCATCGCATACGAAGTACCTTAACATCAGCTGGTAAGCTCTTCTTGACATCATCCATTTTGTCTTTCACAAAGCAGATATAGGCGCTTTTGAATCGCTTGGGGGCATCAGGTGCCTTTTTGAAAGCTCTCTTTTTGCGATGCGAATGGCCCGCCGTTGAGTTTTGCTCCGCCTCTTGCTCCTCTTCATAGTCCTCGTGATTGCCTTCAGGCACAACGCTTTTTTGCTCTTCATGGTCGCTCATGATTTATTGACTGCCGAAGGAAATCAAATGGAAAGTTCGCGCATGGTCATAACAACGTCGACACCACTTGTCCAAATTTTAATCTATCAATGCGCCTGTTTCAACCTATTCAGTCACAATAATCGCACAACTGATGATAGCTAGTGCACGAACTTGCAAGGACAAAACAGATGAACGAAAGTATCCTCTGCTGAAAAAATGAAGAACGAAAAGTCCTTGTCAGCATGGTTTTGTTGAGGTGAAGGAAGTGGGAGAAATGTCTTCCAACAGTGGGCAGCGTGTGTGGGTGAAATGAATCGCGGATGGGAAAAATGTCCACGTCATCACCAAACCGCTCCCGCCACGAAATGTCCGACGTCGACACAAAACAGGGCACCAAAACGGGGGTACAGTGCGTCTTTGTGGGGAACTGCTCAGGGGGGGCGTCGTGTGTGCGCAACACCGGATTTAAGCTGCTGCACGTAGCAATGCAGATTGATCACCAAGGAAGACGATATGAAGTGACACAGAATGACATCATACAAGATTTAAGTACACTTCCAATCGGCACGTAAACCACCAGGTGCAGTAGAGTGTAGAGCGTTGTGGAAGGCAGTGCAACATCCCCCCCGAGACTGAACAAACGCGGGCAGCAAATATGATAGAATCTACACCCGCTCATTCACCACTTCAACGAATCAAAGTAGTGCAACATCATTGTTGCAGGAGTGGCAAGGAGTCATAAGTTATCATTCACAGAGAAAGTTTCTCACAAACAGGGACGACTACAAATGCTACAAAGCAAAATTTTCACGCACTTCATGACAACCATCATTTTTCTTTCAAAAACAAACCTTGTCCTTTTGATGCGTTTTCCGTCCAATGATTTATTTTCGTTCAAAGATCAGCCCTTCAATGGGCGACGAATAGATCAAATGAACCGCATTGGCAAGCGTCGTTGGTACTTGTTTCAATGAACAACAGCGATAATCATGTACCAGATTTGCCATGCAACACAGGGCCTAGTCTACAACAACCACAAAACAGAGCACAATCGAAACAAAATAGATGGCGATCGCTGCAATCGTCTGTGTATTTCAAGACAACATAAAAAACAAAAAAGAGCGACAGGAGAGCTGACAGCGGTATGTTGTTACGGCTTCGAACGACGTCCAAGCACACTCGACAAATCCTATCATTGATGGCTGCATTTCGTTCACAGACAACAATCAATGCCCGATCAACATCATCGAGTCAACAACAGAGAAACAGAGAAACAAACGCAGACCAAATGTGCCGCCTACTCTACGCGAAATATGGAAAGTTGAAGTCGATAAAGGCGAGGAAATATGGTGTCAAGACTTCATCGACTGCGATACGAGCAGCCAAGCCATCCAAACTACGTCGATAAACATGATATAATCGACACCGTCGCAACTTCACGTGGGGTGGGTGGGGTGGTCACGTGACGTGAGTAATGAGTAACAAATTTCCACTGAGGTACCATGGTTGCTGTTTCCACAGCTACCATTGAGCACGAACGAATGAACATGAATCTGCAACTGTGTGAGTACGTTCTGGAAGCAAAGCAAATGGAATTGAGAAACAATTTCAACCGAATGTCGTTTAGTTTCAATTGAAAGGCAAGAAATTCGTCGTGGGAAGTCATGCGTGAAGAGAAGGCAGAGTAGAAAAGGAGGGCAACAGGCAAGGTAAACTCAGAAATATTGACGTTCTCTGTGACTACTTTCAACCGAATTCAATCCATCTTGTTTTGAGAGACCTTGATTGATGGTCAGTCAAATAAACGAGTCAGCAGTTGCGGCAAGCTAGCTTAAGAGAGAAGATGGCGTAGCGGTTGACGGAGAAGACAAAGAGAACATCGTAACGAATGAACGATTGAATCGACGAACGTGTCGAATCTCAGATAGAGATATGCACACATGTATATCACGTGGACAACGAGAAGTAACCAATGAGTTTGAGCAGAGAGACAGAGGAGGGAGGAGGTGGTGTGTTCAAAGAGGGGGCATTTTATGCAGTTTTTTGTTTGTTTGTTTGTGATATATTTTTATAGGAACTGCTCAACTTCAAGCATGTGAGCGAAGTCGTATATATCGTTAGATAGCAATTGTACTTCGATGGAGACATTGAGACAGACCCAGAGAAATGACCGAAAGCCAACAAATTTTTATATGAGAACAAGACCACTCGAGCCGCTACCAGTATGATATCAAATGGAACACGTACGTGGGAAACGGTGGTGATAGAAGTAGTTGCGTTAGATGTGTTGATGTACCACATGACCGCAACCGTGGCAGAGAACAGATGAGTGTCCTCTACTTGCAGGGGTTGGTGGACCGGCATCACTTCAGCACGAAGGCATAAAAAATGCAGACGAAGATATGTCAACTGAAAGCACACCCACACCAATATCAATGCCACTATTATCAACAACGACTGACTTTCCAATAGAGAAGAGAAGAAGATCACTGCAAACTGAGAAACGACGGGGGGGGGGAGAAGAAAACAAGCATGGTTGAGACCAGAAAACCCGATGCTTACTCTTTCAACGCGGAAAATCTTTTGTCCATGTGTAAGTGCAGAGAAGGACGCGTTTCGAAGATACATGCTTGGGGTTTCTTTTTCTATGTGTGTAACTATATGTTTGTGATCAATGGACCCTATCCTAAGAAGCAAGCTAATCGAGGTACAATCCTGAAAGGAAAACTGAAGAAGAAAAGGGAGATGTAAAAAATATTATCCGCAGGGGGGTGGGGTTGGCGGAACAATTCTTGTCGATCAAGGAGAGCTTTAAAGCAAACAATATGACGTTTCTTGTTCGTGTGAATCTGGGAACCGACAGAAGGAATATCTGGTCATTGGTGACAAATGAATGGGAAATATAAAAGAGCGGAAGGGAATGGTGAAGTAGTTGAAGCGAGAAGGGATCAAGCATGAGGGTCGAGGGGGAAAATGCATCAAAGAAGTCAAAACCAATCGTAGTAAACAGAAAACAAATGCACCGAACTCCAGAGAGAAACTGCGCACAGAGATGAATATAAACGTGTTGACTGTTCGACACATGTGGAAACGATCTCTGGAAACAAAGCACACATGAAAAAGGGACATAAAGAATGCATGAACTATGAGCGACACCTACAAAATACAGACGCGCGCAATGAGGGTGAAAGGGTTGCGAGAGAG
The DNA here is from genome assembly GCA_008000375.1 of Poteriospumella lacustris. Taxonomy (NCBI): domain Eukaryota; class Chrysophyceae; order Chromulinales; family Dinobryaceae; genus Poteriospumella; species Poteriospumella lacustris. The sequence continues at coordinate 47,647 of SMOI01000185.1, forward strand.
AGAGAGAGAAGAACAAAAAGAACAAGAAAACCCAAACAATATGCTGAGAAAGTAGCGCGCGTCGAGTTTATTGGTAGGAAGATCTAGGTATACAGAAGGCGAGTAGATGAACCATGGTACGTAACGTCGATGAGACAGCGACACGGACATCGAAGAGAGAACGCTAACTCGACATGCGGAGGGAGGGAGGGAGGCATGAATATGTGTGTGGGTGGTTATGAAACGAATGCGCCAAATGAAAGGAACAACATTATGGCGAGTGCTGCCGTCAACCGCCGACGAAATGAGAAAAAATGAAAGTAGGAAGAACGAGACAGATCACCGGCGTATAGCAAGGAGATAGAGAGGGGGTTGCTTTACAAGCTGACTACAACGACCGCTCCGTCGTATCCCACCGCATTGTGATGACCAAGGAAGGGCAAAGCAAATGAAAGAGAACAAAACAAAGTTCGACTTCCGGTGGAAGTAAAAACAAAACAAAACAAAACAAACAAACAAACAAACAAACAAACAAACAAACAAACAAACAAACAAACAAACAAACAAACAAACAAACAAACAGAAAGCAATCAAACGTTAGCACGTCAACGATCAAACCTTTTTTCTGTCTCTTTTTCTGACTCAATTAATCAACCAAAAAAGGAAAACAAACAAACTGAATAGACAAAATACGCAATCGCAAATAAACCGACGAAAGAAAACCCCAAACGAACTACCACTGCGATATCGCATTTACATAGACAGTTATGAATGGAGCAAGAGACGAAGGGGGGGGGCGAGGGGACACTTCCTGCAGTTTTCTACAGGTGGCTTCCGGAGAACGCCGTCAGCGATGGCGGTGCGATGGTGCGATTTAGAGAAGGCGAGGACGTTGGCGGCGAAGGGATGGCATGGTGATGGTTGTTATTGGAGAGACTGGCATGGTTTTGATTGTTGTTGTTGTTGCTGCTGCTGTTATTGTTATTGAAGTGGCCGTTATGTGAAGTTCCATGCAACTGCAAGTGCTGCATTTGCTGTTGTAACCATGCTTGTTGCTGTTGTTGACGTAAATAGGCAGCGTGAGAATGAGGTGATGACGCGGCAGAGGACCCCGTCGACGATCCATTGGTAGATGTAGGCGGAACCGGTGGATACGTGAAGCTGGGGGCAGCGGGACTTTGTGAATTCGACGGCGCCAACGGTGGCAAACCCAACCCGTTGCCATTGTTTTGGTAATGATGCAATGATTGCTGCTGCAATTGTTGATGTTGCGACTGTTGTGGAGCTTGGAAATGCTGCTGCCCATTGTGAGCGTGCAACAAATTCAAATTGCGGGGAGAACTTCCTCTCGAAGAACTTGGCGACGCGTTGCTGAGATGATGGTGCAACGCGGTATGGTGGACCGTACGCTGTCGATTGAGATACATGAAATATTGCTCCATCTCGGACGGTTGTGGCTGTCCGGGGTACGAGGGAGACGATTGCTGTTGATGCATTCCAGTTGATGAGCTAAGACTCACATCGAACGAGTCACCACCAAGTCCAGATGCATTGTCAAAGAGACCAGGAATACGGCCCAAAATATTCGACGATCCCGGGGTACCTGGCTGCTTACCAGACAAATGCTGTAGGGACATTTGAGGTGGGGCAGCAGGTGAGAGTCTGGATTGTTGGGAGTATAACAAGTCTGCACGATCATCCGTCAATGAAAACTCACTGGTTTGTAACGATGGTTGACTCAACGACAAACCACCGCCGACAGTTGTATTGATAGACAGCGGAATTGAAGGAGATGAAGACAACCCTGAGACCAACGATGAACCTCCAGAAAATGGTTCCGCACCAAACCGTGCAACTGGCGTTCCGCTGTTGGAAGGATTCTGAGAGCCGAAGCCACTGCCGAACCCAACGGATGAACCCAAACCAATTGTGTTGCTTCCACCTGGAGTGCCCAATCCCGCAGCAGCAGCCAAACGAGCATTCGCTTCTTGGTAGGTAAAGGTTGCATTACGAGGGGTAGTTGTCCGAGACGATGGGTTGCTTTGATATGGGTCGTAAATGTTCGAAATCACGCTACGATCCGATGGCGCAGCAGACGTCAAAAGTACCGAGGGATTGTCCGATAACAACCCATTGCCATTGTTGCTGCTGTTGTTCGTGGTGGAAATCGACAATGATAAAACGGGGTGATTTGGTGGAAGAAGAGAGGACAAACCGGTACGAGGTGTGGTCGTTTGACTACCTCCTCCAGCAATTCCTGTCAAAGAACCGGTCATGGTAGCATCACCTGAAAATATGTCTCTACTGTCGCGGTAAGATGAAGAAAAGTCACCACCCATGCTATCTCCAAGACCATTGAAGCCACTGGACAAACCAGTGTTGATACTGAGCCCCAAACCGTTTCCACCCATAGTTCGGCCCATAGAGGGCGAGTTTAAAGATCGGGCGGCTTGATTCAAACCGCCCAATTGGATGGTTCCATTTCCACCCATACCTACCGTTGGTAGACCGACAGATCCTGGCGCGGCCGCTGCAGATGCAGCAATATGAGCCGATGTTGAATTTCGAATATACTCGCCAGTAATTTTGGGCGACAACGACGTCCGCAAATGGATTCCGTTCACAACCTTACTTTGCAAGGCTTCCATGGCACGCAATGCGGCGGTTGCATCGTAGTAGAAAACAACACCATAACCATGAATTGAGAAGGTTGGAACCTGTTGACGGTGGTGACTGCGAATGATTGTATCACCAATGGCTCCGAACGGCGCCGAAAGATGTTCAAGAAATTCCTCGGTCACATCGACATCCAAGTTGGTCGTGAAATGAATCGTCAATTTTACCCAATTGTTGTAATCTTTTTTCTGTGCTTTGGTGTTGGTTCCATTTACTCTGCAGAGCATTGACATATGATGGAGTTTAGGAAGTGGTAAACGAACAAACTACGGAAACAAATACTTACACAATATTGCGACCCATGAACTTAATACCATGGATGCGCTGAACAGCCAATTGAGCGGATGCCTCAGTCTCAAACTTTATAAATGCATGAAGCAAACTCTCCCCATTCGGGCCTCGTTTGATTTCCACAGAACTGACTTTCCCCACCGTGGCAAACAAATGCATAAGGTCAATTTCCTTACAAAAGAAGGACAAATCTCCCACGAAAATAGTCTTCCCTGTTGATGAAGATGACGACATTGCTGGCAAACTATTTATCTTCTCCACGACAATTCTATTTCTTGGAGCAAAATGAGTCTGACTAGTGCCACTGAAGTAATCGTAGTCGCGAATAAAGAAATTTGACAAAGAATGATCAAAGTGCTTCACACGATCTTGTTCTTCTTATGCAGCGTGCCTTCTAACCCTCTTTTCTTTCAGAGGGCCGATGGAAATTTTTCAAGGGCACGGGGCATTTTGCCGCCGACCAACAACGACCAAGCAGAGAACAAAAACACCGCAGCGCTCTCTGGGGTGACACTACTGCTGCACTGTGGCGTTGTGGAAAAGATCCGTTCGGCGCTGTACAGAGTTTGTGTGGATTGGTTTGGGACAGGAGTTGCTCGGACTGAACAATGCTACAAACACATATTATATACTGTATGTGTTCAGTATCTGCGGTATAACACACTGCCACTTCATGAATTATCAGCAAATAAACAAAAGTGTTCATGAGATAGGTATTTTCAGTCGAACCTGTTCTGACAGGGGAGCTTGATTTACAAGCAGTTTGCGGGGTTACTTTCTGATTTTATGGTACTGATCATATCTTTATGTCAGAGAGACAGAAAGTTGCTTTATGGGCATGTTACTACGGATGATGATACGTTTAACGGATTGTCAGTGTTTAGTTTATCTACCCCGCCCTGATGAAACGTGCGCACGGACCGACTCGCTGCCAGCCCGCTGGCCGCTGGCCCGCAGCTCGCCAGCTCGCCGAATGAATCTTCTCCATCTCGCCGCGCGTGCTCACCGTCGTTGAGGATGTGGTGATTCAAGAGACAGCAAGTGTGTTACGTACCCATGTCAGAAGTCATTTGCATTCTGTTCAGCAAACATCACCCTGTAAGCGCTTGACTGAAGAAGTCGATCATATTTCTATTTGCGGAGGCAACACATTGACATCACTCCCACAGTATTTCCTAACTCCTTGGCTCCTACTCCATCTTCTACTCCAACTCCATCTTCTGAACCACTCGCATGGATTCATGCAAACATCTTAAGTTATCAAAATAATGGACTTTGACGACAGTGAGTATCGACGGCGCCTTTTTGAGACTGGCAACCGCGACTTCACAATCGATGCTATTGTTGCAAGCATCGTGGCAGTGGTTTTGCTTTGTGCCGTCTTGCTCTGTAGTTTCTACACGTTCACATATAAAGCGACGATGATTCAACCAGAAATAAAAGTCCGAGATGCTTACATTCAAGCGACTATCATTTTCGCTCGTCTTTTCCAACGACCGCCAAAGAAAACCAGTTTCGACGTATTCTCCCGCTCGCTAATGATCACGAACAGTCCAGCGGCCAGTTTTCGACCCCATCGGCCTTTAGCAGCTGAGAGGATGCGATCAAGCCGAAATATTGGGGATTCTTCTTTCGCTTTTGATTTGACAAATGAGACTTCCATTTTTTACTCTGGCACATTGTTCAAGTCTTCCAACAATATTGTTGCTCGGCAATCCCATTTGGAATATTGCTTTGATTGGGACTCAACAGCCATTCTTCCTCCAACTCCTGGCGATTCTCCTCGTGTTACATTGAATTTGCAGCTGGCATACTTGCCAACCATCAAGGAGTCGAAGAGTATGGAGTCGATTTCCACGAAATCCAATTTTGGTTCAGCGAATCATACTCCACGTGACAGTGGGAGCGCCCATGGTGGCTCTTCGCATCACCATCACCATCATTCCATGAGACCTCGAATGAAACGTGAAATTTTACTTTTTACGGGTCCCGAGCATCGGCGAGAATGGCTCTCTGAGGACGAAAGCGCCGATGAGAGTGATGGAGAGCGCTTTCGACAACTTCTTCCGAACATTTCCGAAGAAGATAGCGACGATGGTTTCCAATGGGCATTTGAAGATATCTCTTCGTTAGAAGACGACTTATTGCCGCCTGTTCCGTCGATGAATCGCTTCGGTCGTAAGTGATCGTGGTAGTGCACACTTCACTGCTTCAGGCGTGCACACTTCACTGCTTCAGGCCTGGTCATTTGCCAGACTTACTTTATCTTTGTGAAAGAACCATTGACCATATTCCACAACTTTGTGGCCATATCCGACAACAGCCCTGCCACAAACCCTTTCTTCAGATATAAACAGCCAGCTATTCTACTTTTCCTCTGTTCTGCTTCTTTCTCGGTCAGCAAGCATCCCCACTGCTGGATTACTCCTACCGGAAGGTCCACTTATCGTTCTTTATTTTTAAACCTCTATTTGTTTTTTTGCATTATCTCATTGACCTCTGTTTCAAGGACGTCTCTCGCATCTTTTGAGGTGGAGACCGACATACAGCCACACTCTAAGGAACCCTCGCAACAAGAAGTCAGCTCTCTGAAGCACAGCCTCTCTTGTTGAACGTATTCGTTATTATCCTGCATATTCATTCAATGAGCAGCAGTTCGCCAAAGTTTTCGGCTTTGTTGCGGATTGCTGCATGTCCTCGTGCGCCGGTTGTCAGGTCACTTGTTGACGCCATCCCTTTCTTCGGACACAGCTCCCTCTACCAACAGCTCTTCTGCAATCATTGTCGTCTCGCCCAAATAGTTCTATATATAAACCCCCTTCCGTCTTTTTTCTTCTTGTTTTTCGACTGCCCAGCGGTATTGCTTTCCTCTCGGAAATCTTGTGTTTTGGGGATCTCGGAACGTCACACAGTAATTGCCGACTCCGATGAATCCCTGCTCCCCTCTATTTTGATTATTCTAAACAGCCCATATCTCTCTACCTCTTCTATTAGTTGTACGTGTACTCCTGTCATTCATCTCCTGGATTGCCCCGATGGACTCTCTTCATGGTGTGTGATTCGTTCTTTCGTGAAGGAATCAGCGATCGATACCGATGGACCTACTCGCTAATCAATATTACTCCACACATGCGCTACAGAGTTTTCTGTTTGTATTACTCAGCGGACCTAAATCAATGCGGAAGCACCACACGCAAGTTGCGATGTGCACCAATGGTGAGTGAACAGTACGTACTGTCCTTGCCCCGGCCGTCAAGCGGCAAGCTGACTGACGGGTTCGCGGTTCGCGCACTGAAAAAACTGTAACGGTCGAGAGAAGTGCACCCCTCGGCATCGGTCCAAAATGAGAAGTGCAGTGGCGGAGTTGGAGTTTGGAGGCCATGCCTTCTTACGGTTCATTATGTCGGCGATTTCCTCGAAAATATACAAACTTGTTTCATAACAACATCGCTCCGATATTTTGTTGCACTCAGAGATTTCTATCGGGTTGTAAAAGATTTAATTTCTGCCGCCCATCATGACGCACAAACAAGAAGACGTATCGCAAGGTCAAGAAACGATTTCCGATGAGGAAATGGCCAAAAGGAAAGAGCAAAAGCGTACCGCCGGCTTTTGGACTGTCTTCCTTATGAGTAAGTTTCATATTTGTCACCCTTTCGCTTCGCGGGTTGAGATTATGTAATTCTCTTTCTGTCACCATGCAGTTGTTGGCATTCAATTCGCTGGAATGGTCGCCGGCTGGAACGGAGGTGCAAATCAGGGCTTTGGCGAGCTCTTGATTTCAAACGTTTTCATTGGAAGCATGTATATGCTCTTGTCTATGTGTTTCGCTGAGTTGACCAGTACCGTCGCATTCGCTGGTGGTTCGTTTGGTTACTGCCGCTGCACGCTGGGTCCCTTTGTGGGGTATTTAGTGGGTGCCAGTGAAGTCTTGGAAAACTTTCTCTACGTCATTGTCACTGTTCTGGCCATTGGTTCCGCATGCACCAAAGGATTTGGTACCGACCCAAATTTGGAACCATTGTGGTTCGCCTTGATCTACCTCTTTATGTTTGTGGTTCACTTGAGAGGCGGAAGCTTCCTCTGGAACTTCATTATGAGCTGTGGTTTCGTCACTGTGCTCTTGGTTCTGATCTTTTGTGCCGGTAGTATGAAGGTTTTGGATATGCCGAAGTACGCTGTCAACGAGCGTTCGCCAATCTTTCGAAGTAGCCCTCGTCACTTCATGGAAGCGATGTACTTCTCGACGTGGTTTTACATCGGCGTTGAAATTGTGCCGCAAACATGCGAGCGCGTGAAAAACGTCAACGTCAATCTTCCGAGAGGCCTCTTCTTTGGAAATCTCTTCTCGTTTTTGGTGTCGTTCTGGATCCTCGTTGGTGCCACTGGCATTTTCCCGGGTATTTCTGACATCTTGTCTTCGGAAGCCTTTCCCTTATCCTTTGGATACATGCAATTTTTGCATACACCTCACAACTTTGGTGCATTAATGTCCATTGCCCCGTCGATGTCGGCAGCGATCGGTTTCATGTATGGCTGTGGCTACCAAGTCCAATCGTTGGCGAATTCTGGTATCCTGCCCCCAATCTTTGCGAAGCATTACGGCAAGAATGAAACGCCTTATTTCAACCTGGCGTGGTCCTCCATTCTTCAATACGTTGTGTGCATTGTCATGTGGAAGTGCTATCCCGACAAGATCGTGGTATTGTACGAGACGGTCGTCATTGGGGCATCCTTTGTCTACATTGGTGTCTTCCTGGCGTTCATTGTCTTTCGTACGAAATTTGGCAATATGAAACGCCATTGGGTCAATGTTTTCGGTATTCCCGGTGCTATTCTTGGTATTGCCATTGCCGCTACGATGTTTGTTTCGGTTGCCTTCTACCAAGCCACACGTGATGCGCTGATCATCTATGCCGTGTTTATGGTCTTGACACTGGTTTTCTACTATGCGTATGCCAAGAAGCATCAATTCTTCTCCCTCGAAGAGCAGCGTAAATTTATGAAGGCGTACATTTTGAACGCCAACAAGAAGAATCGTCTGAGGAAAAATCGGTCCTCTACCAGCCGTCTCGAAAGCTTCTTTCGTCCGGTGTCGTTGTTGTTGAATCCATCGTTGGCTGCCAAAGCACGTGAACAAACCACCAACTCTGTCTCGTCAAATCAATCCAAGGCACGCATGGGTGCACGGAGAGCAAACAGTACGTCTGCTGCGGTCGCGAAGCATAATTCCATCGCACCTGCTCCGGCTGCATCGGATGCCGTGTCAGTTGTATCGAATGCCAACACCGCTGCGGCCAGTACGATAGACTCTCGACAAGCCTATGGCTCTTCATCGGTCGCGCCTGCACCGAATTCGTTTCCGTTGACGGCTGATGTGGAAGAAGGCAGCGGTTCATCGGTGTCGACCCCGAAGAAAAGCGATGCACTTCGCTTCGCGGAACGATCTGGATCAAGTGACAGTGCCCAATCCGCAACAAATGAAAACCATACGATTCGTCGTACCAGTACACAGACGATGCGTGCCTCCTGGGCAATTTCTGGGTCGATGCGTATGAATTGGTCGGGTAAAATGATGTCGGTGGCCGAGAGCAAGAAATTCTTTGACGTGTTGTCGTCGGATGCGGACAATTTCGTCGAGAAACTGGTAGTCGCCTTGCCGTCACAGTTTATTCTTGACGATGAAGGGAAAGACGTGATTTCTACAGCGACCCATGCGGATTCCGTGGCGTTGGAGATCGATGGTAACGTGCTATTACGCGAATTGGCCTCCACAGATCCTTCTCTGGGTTCGAGAGAGGAAGCCGTGTAAGACCTGGACCTCTCCTGACAGATCATGTGGCCTGTTGCCCATCATCTGCGTCCTTTTCCTCCCTGCATCTGCCTGCTTACAAACCTGCCTGCTTCTTCTTCTCTTCCGACGTTTGCCTTCCTTCTTGAGTTGTCGTATCTGATGGATCTTTGCGCGATGTGTCATCGTCTCCTTCGGTGCTTTTGTGCGTTTGTGACGTGTTCTCTTCGTGGAAAATTATTGGTAATCTGTTTCATTGGATCCTCGTCTGTGTCTGTGCCTCTGCTGTCTCTCTTCTACCTCCTCCTCGTGTTGTCTCCATCTGCGAACCTCAGACCGTCGATCACGTCGTTTGCAACACCACGCTTCAGCCATTGAAGTTGAAATCTGTCATCATCTGCGGTTTTTCTTCGGCGCTCCCCTCAACTCGGTCTCTGTGGTGGCTTTCTCTCCGCCCCTTGTGATAGCACCTATGTGTCTGTGTGCTTCCCATTGACTGTGCAGTTCGTCTCCTGCCCACTGCCTGTGTGTGCTGTGTTGTCTGCTGTGGTAGATGGGCACTGTTGTTTCCCAAGCCAGAGGAGTGTTTTCGTCTCCAACCTGGCACGTTTTGTTCGAATGCTGCACTTTACGGTTGAAATACTTGGTTTGTCTTGTCGTTACTCTCCTCTCACAGTTTTCTTCCGGTTTTTCTAATGAGGCCAGCAGGCGCCACTTTTCTCCCGCGGTTTGCTGTACATACCTGCATAATGCTTCTCCTCTTTGTCATCAGCGGTTCCTCCTTCTTTGTCTCTCTTCCCTGTCCTCTTTTCTGCATTTTCTCCCACATTAAAACGTGCTGTGTGTTTATCCTGTTCATCTGCTCCTCCCATCACATATCGCGTTGCAAACTTTTGTTGCCCCCCCCCTCCACCCCACTGTCGGTTCGTATCGTTGTTGTGCCGGTGCCGTGCTCCGTCTGTGCTCTATGGCGCGGTGCAAAAGAAAAGAAATCGTTTCTCAAATTTGTTGTTGTCAACCATCTCTCTTCCCATTCTCAGTGGCTATGGGGAACACGGTACGGAAATTAGTTCGTTGAGGAGTTCGAGTTTGTATTCTTTTTCTCAGTCTGAGGTCCGTTCCAATGTACTTTCGATTCGATGTCTGCTCTCTACCTTCGCGAATATCTTATCCGCAATAGTTTGGTATTTGTATTGCCTCTACCTTTCATTTATTTGTATATGCCTGTTGCCTTCTCCTGCTTTGTTTTTGTGTTTTCTTTTCGTTGGCACGCAATGTTGATGTTGATGATGCTCTTTCACCGTCGGAGAGGGGGCGGTTACCTGAGTGATGTTTGTGTGGGGTTTCGTTCTTGAACGGAGGAGGGGGGTGCTGGCCAGCGTACACGCAGGTCACCCCACCCCTCCTCCCCGCAGAGAAACCGTACGAATAGCACAGGGTATCGCCCCCCCTTCACTTCGTTCACGCCGAGCATTACGTGATGTCCATTCGTTACTCTCCGATTCCATCGCTTTAGATCACTTACAAAAATACCTTCTGCATGGCAATCGCTGTTGGCGGCAGTTGTTGTTGTTTATTCTTTTTTACACACTTCGTTCCTCTCTCATTACGTTATTTGCGTCAGTTGATTGATTTTGTTGTTTACCTACTCATCACTTCCCCATGCCCACTTGAGTGTCGGTTTTGTAGACGTATTTGTTGACCAGTAGGGAAGGGGCGGGGGTGTTCCGTTGGGCACGCGATGGCTAACTGTCTGCATCGTCTCTCGAGGTATCGATGGTGTTACAGATACAGCAATAGCCCATCGCATCCATCAAAGCCCCCCTCCCCCGCAACCACCTTGGTCGATACGCTATGGACGACATCAGGGGCGTCTTTGCGTCGTTGTTTCCCTGCATTGTCCAATCCTACACACTTCTGCGGTCCATTGCTGCTTGTACTATCTCTTTCTCTCTCGCTACACACATATACTTCCATACGACTTCACAATTCTGTAGTATCAGTGGTCCTACGCCATGTTTTCGAGTACCTGTCGGTATCTGCTCACGTCGTGCCCTTTCTCATGTGCATCAGTTCATGTGTTCAAGAGGGCAGGTGGCAGCGACTGTATTCGGTGGTAGTAGTGACTGGCGTTTCTCCTCATTCCTGCATATGACATTTCGACATTCCTCATAGCTGTCGGTCTTCTGATGGCGTTTCGCTCTTTACATGGGCTGTCCTAATGTTTGCTTCTGTTGTGTCTCAGTGTGTTGTGGCGATCTGTGTCTGTAGTGATTACACTTGGATTTAGGTTTGTTTGTTTGTTTGTTTGTTTGTTTGTTTGTTCGTTTGTTTGTTGATGTTGTTGTCGGTCGGGTCTGGGTTCATTTCCTGTTGTTTGCTACACATCGCTTCTTCCTCCACCCACTTCCTCTTCTCGTTCCTCTTCCTTTTCCCCTTCCCCTCAATTTTCTGTTGGTTCTCTCATCTGCTACATCGTCTTTTATTTAGTCGATTATTGCATTGTTATCATCGCGGTGTAGCAAGGTTCAGGTGTGTTGCGTTGTGCATTGCCTTGTTGCCGGGTATGTGGACAACACTGCCGCACGCGACAAGACCTCTTCATACAGTTCTCTTGCTGGCGTACTGCTCGCATATCAATATTTTGTATTTTTTGCACTTTGTTAGACGAGGAACCTCTTCGTGGGAGGCGATCATCAGCATTTCTCATGCGACGCGCTCTCGCCCATCTCTCATTCCAAGTTCACCTCTGCATATCTCCTTTCATCGCGCGCTTCTAGTGGGGTTCTCTTCCCCTGCTCGGTCTCTCTCTTTCTCTCTGTCTTCTGTCTTTGGTCGCTGGCTGTCCATCTGTTAGCATGCATTCACCATGGGTCCTTTATCATCACTTTCCGGCGCGCGCAGTTGGAGGTGGGGTGGACTGGTGATGTGTTCAGTTCTAATTGGTGTTCAAGACGTTGGTTTCGTTGGTGTCTCGTGCGGTCCCGTGCACAGCTTCTGGCTGGTGTGAGAGGTGTATCGCATTGCTTTGAATCGGTGCTTTGTATCAGGCGTTGCTTATGGCTTTCCGCTATCGATGTTTCACTTTGAACGGCGGTTTAGTATTGGTCTAAGTCTGATTTGTTTCCCCACCAAACTTCGTGTCTTTCTTTTTGTCGCGAGGCTCGTTAGTTCGTCGCGTAAAGTGCGGACGTCAGTGCTCCAACCTCTTAGCAGAGTGATATCTTCTGATCTTCTTCTCTTTCGGGCGATTCTCTCACAAATTACGCGCATTTTCTTGTAGCATTTCTTTCGTTGCACCCTTTCCCTCTCTGCCTTGGTGCCTGGTTTCCGCCATGTTGATTTTCGTACAGTTGTTGTTGTCTCTTGGGTCCTCAGGTTGAATGGCGAAGATTCTCACTCTTCATCTCTTTCTCTCTGTACTGCTTACCGAAGATATCAAATGAAATTAAAACTAATTACACTCCTCTGCAAAGCTCTTTACGGGATCTGTAAGTTCCGCTTGTGTGGGCTACACCCAAATTATCCCAGATGTCTGTGCAGGTGGGACCCAGCCGTTTCTCGTTTTGGTTGGCAGTTGGCAGCAGCTGCTGGTTGCGGACCGTTTCGTTGGTGAGGCCTAAGAGTCAAACTCACGTCGATCGGCAACGAGATGCAAAAGCAAGAACTGAGCGCCCCACTTGGGTGTTTTGGAGTGAAGCGGATTGTCACTTTATTCATCACTATCTGAGCCTGCTTGTCAGTGTTTCTCTCCGCAGCGTGCCCGTGCCTATTTTAATTGAACTGATCAACTGATCTGAAACATCGACATCGCTTGTTCGAAAACCCAGCACCATGTTAGATGAGTATTTGCCCACTGCGGATGCCATCTATGAAAAAGTTCAGCAAGTAAGTAGATGCTCGATGTGAAATTGACTGATTCTGGGGTCATGGAAATGCTTTGTCCAACTTCAGGCGCGCCAAGGCAAAGGCTTGACAGAGCTTTTAGATGGTGACGATTTAGGCAACCGTGAAGATTACGTCGCGAAGAGCGCCATAGACTATCAATTCACAATTCCCGATGAAAGTTCTGACGATTGGAATACAGCTGTGCAGTCTGAATTCCAGGCTCGCCTTGATTCAGAAGACGATGCCAAAAACAACGGAATTCTATTGAACAAGTAAGTCCGCTGAACTTACGGATTCAGAATTAATGGTTTACAAAGACATTCTGGTGCTTTAGACACGCAACACATTTGAGTGTTTTCATCGAGAAAAGCGATAACGACGTGTCCGTACGTTTGAAAGTGTTCAACTATTTCGCGGATATTGAGCCACTTGGACCAGTGATCGATGGTGACATGGTGATACAAGGAACGATGACTGATGATCGGTTTCTGCCCAGTCTTTGTACGCTGGAGATAGAAACAGAGAGTGGATCACAGCAGTATGAGGAGGTTGTTGCCGTTCCACCGGTGAAGATGATGTTGAACACGACATCAGATGGCGGTGACGGCGACGACGGCAAGAATTTCATGATTCCTATCACCGTACCTTCCGATATGACCGACAAGATGTTTCGGGTGCGTATCTATTTACAAGAGCGTCATCTGGTTTCCACCGAAGAGGAGAAGCCGGATTTTGCTTCGGAAGAAAATCGGAAGCAAATGGTCTTGGCCGTTGAAACGATACCCAACGCGGTGAATGCTGCATCTGTATCTGCTCTGGAAGGAATGCTGGATCTGAACGCCGAAGACATCAAGTCGCCCAAAGAAGAAGGTGAAGATGAGGATGGACCGAAAGCCGATGCGGACGAAGAGCGTGCCATTGCAGATGAAGAGGAGCGTTTGTTGAAGAGTGGCCAAGTCTTGGAAGATGACGACGCCTACGGAGAGAGTGGTGTGCTTGGCGGTGATGGATCTCTCGTTGGGGGCGATACTGAGCGACATGTCTTGCAAGAGGTTCACATCGCGTCTGACTATGACGATCTGGTCGCATTTCAAGCTGACGGATACGAGCTTATTTGCACACACATCACACCCACGGGGCCAGTCCAAGAGCAAGATCATCTCTGGAAGTTCCATGTGGTGGGCAAGTATGGCGACGCTTCCCAACCTGGCGTGGAAGATATCGTGTTCGTGAAGTGCCTAAAGTCCATGGGCCAGCTGCCAGTGCTGCCTTTCTACCAGATCCTTCATGACTACGACTTGTCCGATCCCGAAGATGGCTATGCCGTCTATCTCGCCGTAAAGATGGGGCCAAAGCCTTGTTACCGCAAAATGATCATGTTGTCTTCGAACTTGGAAGACGAAGATCACCTGAAACAGTACGTGGAAGCCATGCATGGTGTCTATCGCGCCGCACCAGAGGAGCTGGAGCGTGTGTTCCGCGGCCGATGTGGTTTGCTCTTCATCACGAGCCGCAGCAAAGCCACTGCTGCCGCTGGTGGTGCAGCTGGGACCGCTGCCGCCGCTACGAACGATAATACGGATGAGCGAGGCAACGACAGAGGCGATGCGAGTAAGGGCAGCCAACACGACGAAGAGGACGAGGTGTGGTGTTATAAGGGTAACACACTAGAAAAGCTTGGGATCTAAGTGACCTATTCACTGGGATCTACAAGGCTGGTAACGTTAGTGTCCGAAAAGGCGCACTAACAATACCTTCAGGTCCGAAAAGGAACACTGAAGTAATAACCAGACGAGAAGAAATAGAGGATAGGTTAATTAGATGTGTTTACACATCAGGTGATGGAAGAACCATCAACCACAACGAACCCACAGACGGAGGCCGGAGAGGAACGTGTGGTGATGGTAACTAAGAAACTATAAGCTAAATATAGAGGTAGTCGGCATTTAGCGTCAATACCTTCTCTCCACAAAGAAAGAGTGAAAGGATGTATTGAATAAGTGTAAACAGGGTAGTAGACAAAGAGACAGGTAGAGAGGGGCAGTGTAAGGCAGAGAGCGCACACAGATAGTGGGAAACAGGAAATCTGGGAGAAAATCGAAATTTTGGGAAAATAGAAATCTAGGGAACGCTTGAATCTGGGTGAGCTGGAAAATCTGGGTTTTCGTATGTCTGGGGTGGCTGGGTGGGGCTGGGTGCACCTGGGGAGAGCGCTGCGACACTGTGTCGCGCGATAGGTGAAGTTTCAAGATTTCGCGCGCGCGAGAAGCAAAATGACAGCAGATGACATAATAAATAGAAATAAATCACAATTCAATTAAATATTGAATTTTTCTAAAAGTCAAGAAGACGTCAAGGTAGCCCTAAGTACCAAACCGAACATGCTGAACAAGATGAACAAGAGAATGGAGAATGTTGCAAATGGCAAAATGCAGAAAGTCCAAAACAATTTAACCGAGGGACCAGATAAGGTGATATCTGATGAAACATCATTCGAGCAGAGGAGAAAACAACTGATAGCGCAGTGGAAGCATGTGCAGCAGCCGAAAAGCGCGACCGATAGCAATTGCTTGATAGTGTCACTGCTGAATTGTGTCGAGACCGATGAGGAGCGCAACATATTGTTGGGGATGGAACGGGGAGCCAAGGTGGAGTACACGAAGAGCAACGCGTACAGCGCATTCCATCAATGGTGCGACCAAAGACAGTCGGAGGGGCTGGCAGCAGTGCCAGCGGAACCAGAGAAACCGAAGACGGCAAAGGGAAAGTTGCTGAGCAAGGAAGAAGAAAAGATGATGGAGGAGTGGGAAGCATTGGTGAGCGCTCGGGAGGAGAAAATCGAGAAGATCAAGAACGAGCGGTACACCGCAGAGGGGGTGTATGCGTGGTTGGAACATTTGAAGGGTCTCGGGAAGATCCAAAATTTTATATGGAGGAGAGCGCATGCCTTTGACGGTCACTTCAGTGAGTGGTTCAGCGCGCGTCTGCAAAAACATGGAGTCGGGAAAAAGTATGTTGTATTCGGGTACCATGGAAAGGGCCAAGGGAAAGATGATATCTCTACCCGGCTGTTGGGTCTGGCAGCGAGAAAGAGAGGACGAGAGGAAGATGAAGATGTCCGGGAGGAGCCCAAGCAGAAGCGACCGCGTAAGAAGAACAGTATCGCGGATGCGTACAAAAAGCGCACATCGCCCCAGCAGAGAACCCATGCACAAAAACGAGATTTGTTCCAGCAGTTGATCGATAATTGGGCCACGAGAAAGATTGGGCCCCCGCCCGTCGATGTCCTGATGGGAGCTGATGATGTGGCGGTATCAGCACGAGCATGGGAGCTGACCCACATGGGCGCAGCGGGGGAAAAGTGCACTGCGCTAGCCTGGCGATTGGCAAATGGTCGAAGCTTGCGATCTTGCCAGGAAGAAGAATGTTATCACAAGGCTGGCCTTATTCGCGAGGCTGCTGAGAGTCTGCGTGCCAATATGCACGCGCGAGACGAAACGCAGGGGAATGATGGTGAAGTGGCGGAGAAGTCAGCCTTCGTTTGGGGACAACCATTGAGGTTTGGAGGAATCTCGGCAAGGCAGCTAGAGGTCATGTTGCTGCTGGAGGAGAAGTCTGCAGAGCAGCTGTTGAAGCGTGGGGAAGTGTCGGCCGAGGAGCTGTTGGAGCTTGAAGGAATATCGGCAGAGGCCAGACGAGCCACGGTACTGCACGCCCAGCGGATGAACGATATGAAGATCAGTCGGGCAGGAGGTATCGTGACACGACATGGGATCGCGGCACGGGTCGTCGAAGGAGGTGACATCGTGTTAATGGACCCGGGACTGCGCCAGGTTCATGTGATGAGCCGGGAAGATGTGGTCAAGAGTTGCGAAGAGTTCTTCTGCTGTGCCGTATACTACTGGGCGGTATACGAAGTGTCGATTGAGGTCGCGTAGGAGGCATTGTAAGAGCCTTAAGTACCTCATGTCGTATTACCCCGACCAGGGTGACCTTGGTCGGGGTAAAATGTGTCGGAGTTGGGAAGTCAAGTAGTGTGCAGAGTGTGGGGAACGTGTGCGGGATGTCGATTGAGCATCCTTAGCAACAAGCGTTCCTCACGCTAGGCCACGAAAGATCAACAACAAAGCACACCGAAGACGAGTCAGGAAGCCTGGTTGTGTGCGGAGTGTGTTGAACGTGTGCGGGATGTCGATTGAGCATCCTTAGCAACCAGCGTGCGACATACAAGGCCATGACACGGTGAACCGACAACGAGATGAAGATGGTGGCAACAAGAAGATCAATATGGGGACCGTACTAGGTCCATGCAAGCACCGGAGGGACGCAGACGCATCACAACCGTGGTGATGGAGGTGCGTTCAAGTCTTGAGCATTGCAAACTGCGTCAAGAGACGCTGGCGATGTTGGGCGGGAAGAACATCGGGATGTTGGCAACATATGTCAGGGGAAAGGATAACCTCAGACAGGGAAGGGGTGAAGGTCGAGGACAATCGATGGGAGCCATAATGCTCAACGAAATCGTTGGCCACGTGGAATGTTTCGTCAAAGAGGGGACAGAACGCTTGGATCTTGGTGTGCGTTCTGTTGGACCACGCAACGTACTGATATTGCAGCAAGTACGTTGTGTGATGGAGCGCTGGTAACGACAACGTTTTGTACCATTCATGGCCGTATGAGCGGAGATCAACGAAGACCGCGACATACAAGGCCATGACACGGTGAACCGACAACGAGATGAAGATGGTGGCAACAAGAAGATCAATATGGGGACCGTACTAGGTCCATGCAAGCACCGGAGGGACGCAGACGCATCACAACCGTGGTGATGGAGGTGCGTTCAAGTCTTGAGCATTGCAAACTGCGTCAAGAGACGCTGGCGATGTTGGGCGGGAAGAACATCGGGATGTTGGCAACATATGTCAGGGGAAAGGATAACCTCAGACAGGGAAGGGGTGAAGGTCGAGGACAATCGATGGGAGCCATAATGCTCAACGAAATCGTTGGCCACGTGGAATGTTTCGTCAAAGAGGGGACAGAACGCTTGGATCTTGGTGTGCGTTCTGTTGGACCACGCAACGTACTGATATTGCAGCAAGTACGTTGTGTGATGGAGCGCTGGTAACGACAACGTTTTGTACCATTCATGGCCGTATGAGCGGAGATCAACGAAGACCAGCTGGCACTGGCACTGGTGCAACAGAAAGACGTTGATTAACCGCGTCTGTCAAGTGCTGGACCGCCACCAGGAGTCCTTCGAGGAGCTGGCGATTCTGACCGGCTGTGGTCTGAGAAGTATTTCCCTGCAGCTGAGGAAAGGCCAAGGCCCCACGATCGAGCTGGAGGGAGTCATCCACAGACTCAGCAGGCTGACGTTGAGAAGACATTGAAATGAAGTTTTGGTTACCGAAAAACGGTAGTGATCACTGTGGTGTTATAAGGGTAACACACTAGAAAAGCTTGGGATCTAAGTGACCTATTCACTGGGATCTACAAGGCTGGTAACGTTAGTGTCCGAAAAGGCGCACTAACAATACCTTCAGGTCCGAAAAGGAACACTGAAGTAATAACCAGACGAGAAGAAATAGAGGATAGGTTAATTAGATGTGTTTACACATCAGGTGATGGAAGAACCATCAACCACAACGAACCCACAGACGGAGGCCGGAGAGGAACGTGTGGTGATGGTAACTAAGAAACTATAAGCTAAATATAGAGGTAGTCGGCATTTAGCGTCAGAGCCCTCTTTGCTCATGTACAGCATGATGGCCTTGTCTTCATTGCCCTCGGTCATAGCTGTTTTCAATTGTTTGTA
>SMOI01000186.1:0-38017 GCA_008000375.1 Poteriospumella lacustris
TGTGGACGTCGTTGTTCTCCTCGTACGGAAGGTTGGGGTCGTCGGTATAACCTCCTTCGTCCATATTTGTAGCTGTGATATGAAATTACGCTCTGCAGGTTTGCTCTCCACAGAAGACAACAATTGAAGACACTTTCGAATAACGGTAGAATAACGACAGTGGGATTGTATGATATGTTTCGTGATTGCTATTTTCGTGTCAAACCTCGTCGATTTGGTCGTTGACCTCGTCGTCGACTGCGGCGGCGGCGGCAACGGCGAAACGACGTCGACCGTTTCTCTTTTTGCTGCTGCGGGCTGCGGGTGAGGGACAGTCACCCGCCTCCGACTTCTACCGGCAGCCGGATGAACGTCAACCACAACCACAACAACAATAGCAGCAATACAAGAGTTGACCAGTGTCTAATACGAGCGGTTGTTATACGTCAGGTTACTATATTGTGCGGCGGAAGGGTGGTTGTTACAGGCCCTGTTGAGTGACGTGCGTCAGCAGTGGTTGCAAGCGTTGAAAACACATCGCGTTCGTTCGCCACTGCAACGATGTAAGCGACGCTGATTCGACGTTGATATCACTGTGTTGCACGTTCAATATGTATACTGAGCCAGGTGCCTGTGAGAAAGAACTGCAGGGTTAGGGAGGTCACCAAGACACAAACATCGCTGGGGATGAACCTTACCTTTCCGTACGACGCATCAGCACCAATTGTACATTGCAGCCCCGTGCGAAATGTGAATGTAACTTCCAGCGGGCCTTTTGGTTGAATCAACAGCGTTCTTCGAAACTCCGCGACATCTTTCTGGAAGGTCTCTTTGACCGATTGAATCTCCTGCAGCGTCGTGATGGCGAAGCGCAGGTCGTCAGGGGGGCTCAAGAGAAGCGCATCTGCCAATATGCTGCTCGTGTCTATCCATGGTTCGGAAGCCTACATATGGTCGGTAGAAGAAGGTCAGAGGAAAGGTCTATGTGCAGGTGTCGCTCAACCTACATCGATCTTCAGCAGCCGCTTGTTGTTGTCGAGGAAGAACGTTGCGTGAACTCGTTCGAAAGCCACAGACAGCTTGACGGAACCGTTTTCTATCGAAAAATAAGTTAACGCGGGGCGCATATTATATCAATTGTTTTATCAACCCGTATACCTGAAGATTCGAAGGAGGTGATCTTGGCACTGATGAGGGCTGTCAACGCTTGAGTGAGCGCTTGGATGCTGCACGAGACGTGGAGGCGGTGAGAGGGGAAATTAAACCAGACGTACTCTAGAAATACCTCTCCATATCATATATCTCGTTGTCCTCTTCGTCCAGTATGATGGATTCGTTCGCAGTCGAAATAACATTTGACATTGCTGTTCGCAGGAGCCAGGGAAAGGTAAAAAATTGTTGCTTGGACGAGCAAGAAAGGAGGCCACTTACTCTTCAATTGAAACAGAGCGACATTTGCGCGATCGATGGTTGCTTGAAGAGCCATTTTGTTCGGTGGGATACTTGAAAATGAGTTCGATGACGCGAGAGGGAGACGTGTCGACGGCGATTGAATATGTCTGAATGAAAAATACTCCACGCGTCCAGTGTCACCTTTCTCACAAAATAGAGATAATGGATGAATACAAAGAGTAGCTAGATATGCGCCTTTCGTACTGTGATCGTGCTCCTCTATTTCTCATGACAACAAACCGCTCTCGCACTCTCGCACTCTCGCACTCTCGCATCGCTCGGGCAGTCACAGTCCTCAACAACGACTAGAAAAGCGTTTCGAATTTCCGCACCGACTGAACATCCAGATGTCACAGAATGACACAGACTTGGCGATAACAAGGACAGCAGCCGTCGTGGTCGTCGTCGAGTCCGCTCCACACCTCGCTGTACCTGGAATAGCCCATCTTCTTCTCTCTGGTTCACGAGAGAATGGGTTGGGAATTCCACTTTCGGATGGAACGAATGGTACAAGTACATCATAACATTGACCATAGGATTGATTAGAAAGGATCGTTTACGTTGGCCTGTCGAATACGTGATTGATTGCTATCCCCGATCGGTTTTGGAGGCCACAGCAAACCAGGGCAGTTTGCCGCTTCCTTTATTGCATTTGTACTCTCTCCTCTTCATCAAACGCTTATGTATTGGGTATAAAAAATGCGATCCAAAGTAACGAAAGCAACGCCTCTCCCTCTTCCAAAGGTCTGCCTTCTGGGATTGATTTTATCGGCCAACAACACATCGATTTGGATGATATTTTCGTTTCTCCCGTTCATGGTTGAATTCTACTTTCCATATTTGTCTAAAACGGAGCTTGGCTATCGAGCTGGCATTTTAGGCTCTGCATTCAGTGCAGGTAGTTTGCTGGGAAATCTAATTTGGGGAACAGTTTCTGATCGTTTCGGTCGTCGCCCAGCTCTGCTCTGCGGTTTGCTAGGAACAGGTAATGTGTGCCCTGTCACTCTCAGAGATCGTTGTCCTCATTAACGTGTACTTATACAGCCATTTCGTCGACATTGTTTGGGTTCTCACCGACGTTTTCCATGGCGGTGGCGTCGAGATTCATGTGGGGCCTGTTGAACGGCAACATCGGCGTCGCAAAGACGTATCTCGCAGAAATCTGCGACGATTCCAACTCCGCAAAGGGAATGGCGCTGTTTGGTGTCATTGGTGGATTTGGCAGATCGATTGGTCCGGTGATTGGTGGCTTCTTGTCGACTCCTGCGAAGGCGTTTCCGAAGACGTTCAAAGGCACCGTCTTCGACACCTACCCCTTCGCTCTGCCGTCGCTTGTTATTGCAGTGAATTGTCTGGTGGTCTTCTTAGTGGCATTGATTGCACTGCCAGAGACACTGCCATCGATTGTGAATGCAGACAGTCGCGAGGTCACCAAGGACGGCGCCAAAGATGGCGCGGGGACCTATTCGTTGTTGCACGAGAAGGACGACGAGGAAGAGGAGATGTCCCCTTCCAACGGCAATTCTGCGATCGAACTGCCTCCATGGGGCGCTGACAAAGGCAATACAAATGGCGCCTCGGCAGGAGACGACGAAGAAGAGAGCAAAGAGCACCTGGAGACGCCCAACAAGAAGAAACTGACCTTCGCC
The DNA here is from genome assembly GCA_008000375.1 of Poteriospumella lacustris. Taxonomy (NCBI): domain Eukaryota; class Chrysophyceae; order Chromulinales; family Dinobryaceae; genus Poteriospumella; species Poteriospumella lacustris. The sequence continues at coordinate 3,081 of SMOI01000186.1, forward strand.
GGCGTCGTGACGGTGAAGACGATCGGCAGTCAAGCGCTTGGCTTTGGTCCGTTGAAGGGTGTGGACTCTCTTGATCGACCGCTTCGCGCCAGCCTCAGGAACGACGAGGCCCTTGATGACATCGAGCAGGGAGAGTCGCACGCATTGGACGACGGAGCTCGTAGCCCGCCGTTCTCCCCGCTCGCCGGCCCGGTGTCCATTTTGAAAGCCTCTCGCAGCAGCAGCAGCAACAACAACGGCCCGTCCCAGCCGAAGACGATCAATTTCAGTTCAGAAGACGACGATCGCACCATCGCACGCGTCGAATCCAACGACCAAGACAACAACAACGAAGACGAAGACGAAGAGAGCAAACTCATCGACCCACACGTCAAACACAAACGCATCGTTGGCAAAATCCGCTATACCAACGGATCCGAAGACGAAACGGTCGTGACACGGGGTCGTGGCTTCTGGAGAATGCTGCAGAATATCTTCCAACAGCCCGAAATCATGATCAGCACGGCCCTCTACGGCACGAACGCCCTCAGTATCATCGTGTTCAACGAGATCTTCCCGTTGTGGGTCGTCACCTCCATCGAGAGCGGTGGCTTCGAGTTCACCTCGTATCAAATTGGCGTCTCGACGATGATCTCCGGTGTCCTGGGCATTGTGCTGCAGGTCACGCTCTATCCGTACATGACGGACCGCTGGGGCGTGCTCTTCGTGCACAAGGCAGGTGTCTTGGCCTTTGCGTTGAGTTGTATCGCCGTGCCCTGTGCGTCGTTGGTGAACAACATGGGCTCACCGTTCTTGACGTGGCTCGTCATCGTGAGTAGTCAGCTGTTGATCAACGTCACGTCGACGTGGGTCCTGGTCTCCGTCTTCGTGCTGATCAACAACTCGTGCTACAGCTACCAACGGGCCACGGTCAATGGATTGGGACAGACCTTTGCGTCCCTCGGTCGGTTGATGGGACCTTTCTCCGGTGCCACGATCTTCGCGTGGAGTGAGAACAACGGTCTCGGCTGGCCGCTCAACTTCTACTTGGCCTTCTACCTCATGGCGATCATCGGCTTCGGCAACTGGTTCATGGCCAATCACTTGCCGCTGAGTATCCAGCGACGGAAGAAAGAGCCGGGCGTGGCCATGCCGCCACGACGACGGCGTCGTGCTCATCCGGAAGACGACGACGACGATTTGCAGCCGACGCATCCGCCTGAAGCGCCCGTGACGCAGCAGTCGAATTTGAGCAAAGGCCAGGGCCTGCCCATGCCGTAGCGCTGCTGCGCCCTGCGTCCCGTCTGTGTCTCCGTACCGTCTATAGTTTGTTATTTGTTTCGTTCGTGAACCTCTGCGGTTCCTGTCAACGTAGGTAGCCCCCCCCACTTCATTTCGTTTGAAATTGCTCATGAGGCACTCGCGTAGCCGGCGCTGCGACATGTTTTGTGGCCCACGGCAACGTGGCCCCCCACGTCGTGTTCGGCCCGGTTATGCGGCCTCTTGTCTCTCGTTCTCTGGTTTTCTCTCGCTGTATGTGCGTGTACATGTGCTGTTCGTTGGGTGTGTACCACCCCCTCCCCCCCCGTGTGCTCCTCGCGCGCTCCTCTGGTCGGTGGAGACGCGATGCGGTGCTGTCTCCGCCTCGCTGCATGTGCAGTCCATTGCCCCGTCGAGGACGATGTGCGTGGCCGTCCGCGCCCGTGCCTCGGGCCTCCTCCGTCGCTTCCCATCGCCCCCCCCCCCGCTCTCCTCGCGCCCCACAAACTATTCTCATCGACCCCTCCCCCCCTCTCCCTCTTTCCTCAGGCGTCAGTCAGTGTCAGTGTCTATGTTACAGTATTTACAGAGGCGGGCGGTGTACAGCGCCGTCCGCGGTGGTGGTGGTTCAGTAGAAGACTTCGCGTACGACGCGTCCGTCGGCGTCGCGAAACAGCTGCAGCCATCGCGACCGACCGGTGTGGACGTCGTAGCGGAAGTCGCGGTCGAATTGGGCGTCGTGGATCATCAGGACACCGTCGCGGTCGCCTTCCTGTGGCGACGACGCCGCGCCCTCCGGAGGGGAGCTCGGCGGGGACAGGTCGGCAGGGAACAGCTGCGATCGGAGGTATTCGTCGGCGTCGTTCGGCCGCGGCGATGCGACCGCCGAGGAGTGTGCTCGGCTGCGTCGGTAGGCCGTGTCGTCCACGTCGTAGCCCACGAGCGGAATCTGTGTCGGTTCCGGTGCGTCGCCATGGCCCTGCTGCTGCTGATGTTGATGCTGCAGTTGTGCGTCTGAGCGCGGCGACGTGGCCGCCAATTGGTCGGCGGATGGTGGCGCTGAGCCATACGCGTCGGGTGACAAGTCGCCCTCAGAGTCGGTCCACGGCGACACCGGCAGCGTCTTCGACGGTGGAGATTGCACCGGCGCGTGGACGAAATGACTTTGCAAGAACGGCGCGTTGAAGTCGAGGGGAATGGCGCTCTCGAGGAGCACGGCCCGTGCGGCCTTGTACCCGAGAAACGCCTTCAGCGTCGTCACTTGTTCGCTGCTGAGTATGGCCGGGGAGAGGCGAAAGGTGTCGTTGGGGAACCAGGCTTTGTCCTGGCCCGCCATGGCGAGGCTGTCGGCGATGATCGACAGCGCCGTCCGCCGCGTGGCCACTTCGACCGTCGTGAAACAGACGTCCAAATCGTCGTCGACGTAGTCGTCCACGTCGATGTGGCGTAGCTTGATGAACTTGCGGCCTTTCCAGAACTTGTCTCCGAAGACCACGCGCTTGTACAACTTGCGGAACCGCTCCACGACGTAGAACATCAGCGGATACTTCACACCCATGTGGATGATGGAGAACAGCCGCATGTCCGGCCCTTCCTCCAGCCGTTTCAGTCCCATTTTCAGCGTACGCAAGGTACCACTGTCCTCAAATTCTTCGGTCAACAGGTCGATGATCTTCGAGACGCTGAACGGCGAGATGACCACGCTCACTTGGATGTCGAGCTTCTGGCGCAGCACCGCGAAGAAATCGTAGATCAAATCGGGGAAGTGCTGGCAGCCGAAGATGTAACTGTTGATGATGAAACGAGCAAAGGACACGAATTCACCAGATTCAACGGGCTGCAGACCGGTGAAGTTGCGGAGGTACATCGCGGGGATGAAGACGTCGGCCAGTTCCTGAAAGAGCTTCGAGTATTTGCCGAACTGGTTCCGGCAATCCATCGATTGCACTTGGAAATCGCGTACATATGCTTCATCGCCGGAGAGATAGTCTCGGAAAACGCGTACCAAGTCGCGTTGCGCGATTTTGTATTTTTGACAAAAGACTTTCAGCGTCTCCCATTCGTATTTCTTGAAAATCGCCCGCGAAAACGTCTTCACTGCTCTCCACCCAGGTCCAGGGGGATCAACAGTCATTATTTCTTTCGGTTTCCAGTTGACAACACTGGCAGCGGCACCCATGGTTGCTCTTGATGCGATACTGCCACAAGTTGTTTTTCGTGTTATAATAGGGGACAAATCGGGGATAAATCGGCGAGCCCGCAGTGAGCAGTTCGAGTGAAAGCAAGTGGACCTCCACCGATGGCATATAGAATCGAACAGTGACCCACTTGTCTGCCAACAAGTAATCAAGTCAGTCGTTCAATTCAATCAATCGGCCCCTTGCGTCAAACGGTTCGACGGTGCCTGAAAATGAAACTGCTCTGCCCAGAGTCTGGTGCAGCTGGGAGGGCTGTGTCCGCTGCCTCCCATCTTAGCCACCGCGATTGGACCGTCCAGAAACAATTTCTTCGCCGTCCTCGTGACTGTAAACAAACATATCCTTTTTCTGTTCTGAAAGAGTAGTGAAGATCATGTCCAAATCGTTGCTGATCAAGCCCAATGCCAATGTGGTGGTGCAGGATGCTACCATCGCGGCTGATGCCGAGGTCCTTTACGCCGATGATGCTGCGTTCCTCACCAAATTAGGTGGCTTGACAGCGTCTTCCTACGAGAAAGTGCTAGTTTACGACGTGTTGCCTGACGACTCGCACTTGTCAGAGATTTTCCGCGTCTTGAAGCCGCTCGGAAAAATTATGGTCGACGGTTTGGTGTCGCGCGAGGTCGGCCAAACGTTGGCCCTCGACATGAAGATTCTCGGTTTCATCGATATTATGGCTGCCAAGGATCCCGGAACGGAGCGTCGCTTTGCTGTCGCTCAGAAGTCTGCCATCGGAGAAGTGGCCAAAGTCACTATCCCTGCCAGCAGCAGCAGCACCGCCACCGCCGGTACATGGAAAATGTCCACGAACGACTTGGCGGAGAACGAGTTGGTGGACGAGGATGCACTGTTAGAACAAAGCAAACTCCCTGCAGATTACAAGCCAGCTGGAGACTGTGGGGACGCGGAAGGTGGCAAGAAGCGCGCTTGTGCGAACTGCACCTGCGGCCTGGCGGAGGAAGAAGCGAAGGGCACTGCGACGCAGCCCAAAACCGAAGAGGAGAAGCTGGTGAAGGCTTCTTCATGTGGAAATTGCTACAAGGGTGATGCGTTCCGATGTGCGAGCTGTCCCTTCTTGGGTAAACCTGCCTTCGAGCCGGGACAAGAGAAGGTGGTGTTGAGCCTCGGCGACGACGACATCTAAACGAACCGTCCGACGACGCCTTCTGTATCATAGCGAACACCACAAAACATGCGGGAACTAGACCCGTTTGTAGTGAGTAGTGAGTCCACGCGGCCTATTGTTGATTGTTCTTGTAAAATGACCAGGGAAGTGGCACGCGAGCGCAGTTCAACCCCTCTCAATGTCGCGCTGTGGTGGTGCAGTGGTAGTGCAGTCGTTATATCCACAAGAGACAGAGGCGACAGTTCTCGTCGAGAGCTGTCGCCAGAAACAAAACAAAAACAAAAAACAAAACAAAGAAAGAACCAAAGAAAGAAAAAGGAGGCGGAGGGAGAGAGAGGACCGGGACACAAACAAAGAAGAAACTTAGAAAGGCTGTGCCTGCGGCTGTGGTTGCGGCTGTGGGCCCGACGGGTGCATCACCGAGTAGAACACCACGGTGAAGTACTTGTCGCGGTACCTCTGCGTCGCGCCCAACACCATCATTCCGTCCTTGATCGCGGTACAATACAAATGATTTAGTGACACGTATTGTGGCACTGGTAGCGATTGCGGGTCAATCGTGGGTGTAGGTTTATTCAAAATGATGTGTCGCAGGTGGGGAGGCAGAGCCGGCGGTCTGTAGCACACAACACACACGAGCGAGGAAGGGGGAGGGTTGGGTGTCAGCGCGCGGTCACATGCATCGGAGGCGACGAGGAAGCGCGACTTACTCTTTCGTGTAATCATCCAGATCGGGGATGACCTGACGGAATTCGTCCTCGGGGACTTTGCGTTCTTTGCTTTTGACGAAGAAATTGTCGTCGCCGACGTAGGGCACGAAGTCAGACACGTCGATGAAGTTGTTGATTTGGCCGTCGATGTCGGCGATGGTCGGTTGATCGGGCGCGTGCCGCCATTCATCGTCAACGATGTACTTGAAGGCATGCTTGCCCTTTTTCAAATTGTGTACGTAGGTGAAGTCGTTGCCGGACCGATGCATGGGGATTTGACGCTCCCAGTTGTTGAACGTGCCGGTGATGTACACATGTTTGCCGCCATGTTCCCATTTGAAGACAGTAGGAACGAGTTCACTGTTCGGATCCTGGCCCAGAGGTACTGGAGGAGGATACGCCGATGAATCGTCCGCCGGAGGACGGGGAATACTGTCGCCGAGCGGCTGATATCGATTGGATCGCGCAGGAATTGAGGAATCCTCATGCATCGAGTGACTTTCCTCTTTACTGCCGTTGATTCCCATTTTCTAATATTTCGTATGCACAGCTCAGTAAGAGATTCCCAAAGTCGCGAAAGGAGGAGGTCGCCAAGTGTTCGCCAGAGGCCCTCGAAATATTTGTTTTTCGGCCGAAAATAGAAAAAAAATTGGAGTCACAAACAACAGGATCACACAGATCCAAGCGGTCCTTCCTGTTGAGAGTCAAATGTCGTTGAGTAGATCACAATTTGATGTGCCTCGAGGGTTCGTTGTGCCAGTTGTCCTCGCTCTCAGTGCTCAGTGCGGGGCTCACAGGTACCCGACATTTTTCGCCATACATTTTACGGATTGGCGGGTTATTTGTATTGGATCTCGGAATACCGAGATATTGAGTGCGTTGCATTTTCGCTTCACCGCCGCCGACTCGGCGCTTCGCTGTTTTTTTGCCCATCGCCGACTCCAACTGACCCTCTGCTACAGGACTATTCATTTTGTCAGTACAAAACAAAAGAAAAGAGACCGATAGAGTGAGCATTGATCACATTCTGTCTCTTGTGCGCATTTGAAAAGCTAGTTTATCTTGTGGTGGTCATATTGGTGACGCTTGGTTGTGCAATCGTCGTTTCCTTTTGTTCTCGCGTCGTTTGTCTTCAGTTCGTTCCCCTCATGGTTCATTTTCCCGTCCATCAAGATGAGGTCAAATTTCTTTTCCAGAGCCCAGCAATGGCGACGGACGCTCGTCCGTCACCAGCGAGTATGGGAAGCCAGCCCCGAGCCGCCTCGCGACTGGCTTCCGTCTGAACAAGAGAACTGCAAACACGAAGCAGAAGAGAACCTGCCACCCACCGCTTCTCCATCCAACGCCTCCGTGAACTCAACGGAGGAGCAAAAAGACGACGAAGAGGAACGATTCGCGGAGGTCGATGCGACCGACGCCGGCGAGTCGAAATCGGCGGCGATCAACGTTAAATTCAACCCGACCACGCAGATCTCGTGGATCCCATCGCGGAAGGAGTTCGGTCCACAACTCAAAGATCTCTTTTGGCACCAAGAGGACTACGATTTGTTCAAACAGGACGCCGTCGGAGAGATCCGCATGTACTGGCGGCTGTCGGGCACCTCGGCGAAGGAAGCCATCGTCGCCTTGTACCAACCCGAATACGACAACAACGAGCTCGTCGTCAGTATCCTGTATCACGGCGATCCCCTGTCCATCCCGTCCAGTCCCATGCGCTTCGACGAGTCGACGGACTCGTATCGGTGCGAGGACGACGAAGAGTGCGAACTGGAAGAGGCGGTGATCGAAGGCACCGTCATGAAGCACGTCGACAGCTTGAGCTCCTTGCACCAGCATGGATTCGACACCGATTCCGAGTCGTCCGTGGCGTCCTCGTCGATGACCGACGGCCTGTCGTTCTCGCCCACGAGTCAAGTCGGGTTCGACCTGCTGCAGCCGCACGGCGGGGGCTACTACCAGTGCCCACCCACGAGCTACGCCTTCGCGCCGAAACCGATCGTCGACGATCATCAACGAGTAGCGCACGGGGGCGTATGGATCGATTCCGAAGGGGATTCAGACTCGATCGTGTCCGATTCGATGGACTACGATATGTGAGCGCTAAGGGACCCGCCCCCCCCCACCGGTCCGCAGCCTGCCGCCTGCCGCCAGCGGTACGCGCGGTGTGCTTTTGTTTAATCTGTTTGTGATAGCTGTGCTTGGCGCACTGGCTGTGCACCCTTCACCTTTCCTCTCCCTGTTTGGCGCCCTCCGCCGCCGTCCGCCGTCGAAGGGCGCGCCCCTTCGTCGACATCAGCGGCGATCGTTTGTTGAGGGCGGGCTGCCCGGCTGCCCGGCTGGCGGTGCGTCTGTTCGTGTGTGGTGACGTGCGTTTCATTTTTGGTTTCTTGTTTTCATCGTTTGTGTCTGGGGGGGGGGGGGGCGGCGGAGAGTGCGTCGTTCTTGTTCTGTGCGGCCCCGTGCGATGCGGCGGTGTGCTGGCCACGGTGGTGACCAGCCGCCGCGCCCGGAGGGTGCACACGCCCCGCCCCCGCCGCGCCCCGCCCCCGCCCCACCTCTACATCTCCAAGTTTGTCAAGTGTGTCTGTTCCTCTCGTTGCGGTGGCTCGTGTGGCGCCCGTGCCGCCACCTCTGTGTACATAGTGTAAACATCCGTCCGTCCGCGTCTCTCGCGCGTGTGTCGTGTGTCGTGTGCGGCCCCCACCCCCCGTCGGTTTTGGGACGTCGCTGTGCGACGGGGGGTCGGCCGCCCGGCGATCGCCTCGCAGTGTAACGACTCTAACTCGCCCCACGTGCTTACTCCTCCGTCGTCTGTGTATGATGTATGAACTCGCGCCGCGTCGGTGCGTCGGTCGGTAGCGGTGTGTCTGTCGGTCTGTAGCGTCAACAAAACTCGAAACGGCGGCGGCGGTGGCGGTGGCGGCAGCGGCAGCGGTGGCGGTGGTGGCGGTGGTGACGGTTAAGCGGTGTACAGGGGCCGCAGACGCCGAAGATGGCGCAGCGGTCGAGACGGGCAGGTGACCGGCCTCTGGCCACTGTGGCACAGAGCCAACCGGCCGGCCGGCGGGCGGTGGGAGGACAGCGGACGGGGCAGAGCGAGGTGCCGTGTGGAGCGCCGTAGCGCTCAGGCCTCAGGCGGTCTCCTCGTCGACATCGGCGGCCGCAGCGACGGCGGCGGGTTTTGCGTCGTCCCGTGCGGCGGCGGCGACGGTCACCTCGTCCGGCCGCCACCAAGCGGCATCGATCGCCTCCAACGCGGCGGTCGGGTAGCCGTACGTCTTCTTCTGCGCGTAGAACCAGTCGCGCAGCCGCGGCCAGTGGCGCTGGGTCATGAACTCGCGTGTCCAGGTGCCGAGAATGGCACACGGCTGTCGCGCGTAGACCTCCAGCGACGCCGTCACCACGTGTCGCCGCACGTCCAACGAGTACTGGGCACTTTCCTTCGCGTACTTCGCGCGGTTGGTCTCGTAGCCCGGCTCGTTGAAGAAGGGCTCCTCGGTGAAGATGAGGAAATAGATCGACGTGAGCAGCTGCTGCAGCGACGACGTCTCCGGCTGCCAGCTCGGACCCGACCACGTGCCCAACAGCGACAAACACACTTTGCCGTCGGCGTAGAGGTTCGGGTTGAAGCGGACGGTGTTCTGGCGCGTGGTGACGAAGCGGACGAGCGGGTGCTGCGCGGGGTAGTCGTCGGGCACGAAGAGGTGGAAGACGAAGAGGCCGCCGTAGTACGGATTGTCGGGCGTCTCGTCGACCGCCACGGTGAAGACCATGTGCTGCAGCGACTCGTCCGCCACGAAGAGCGTGATCTGCGGCAGCAGTTCTTGACGCAGGAAGCGCAGCTCGCGCATCAGCTGCGCCTTGGCGCTGGCGAGCAGCCCCATCGACGACGACGAGGCGCGCCGCTTGCCACTCGACGAGACGACCGACTGCGCCTCCTTCGAGCGGAAGTGGTGGTGCTTCAGCAGGTTCGGCACGTTCAGATAGACCCGCTGCCCCTCGACGAAGTGCAACGCGTCCTCCGCCGCGTCGCCGCCACCGTCCCCGCCGCCGCCGTCGCCGATCGACGGTGGCAGCGCGGACGACGACGCCGGCGGCTGCAGCGACTGTTCGACGATGGCGAGCTGCGCGCGGCACCACTCCGACGCGGCGACGATCGCCTGGACGTCGACGGGCGCGTTGCCGTCGTGCAGCTCCTGCGCGAAGAAGCCGCAGAACGCGCGGTACAACGCGTCGAAGTCGTCGCGGCCGCCGGCCATCGCCGCGGGGAAGCGGCGCTGCCACCGCTCGTACAGCGTCAGCAGGCGGAAGAGGTCGCGCCACATCGCGACGCTCTGCGGCAGGTACACGCCGTTGAACTCGCGCAGCGACGTGACCAGCAGCGCGTACAGCGGAGACGCGCCCAGCCACCGCGCGACGGCTTCGTCGTCGTCGGCGACGCCGCCGAGCCGCGCGCACAGCGCCGAGACGACGTCGGACGTGGGGTGCTGGTACGGCGCGGCGGTGTCCTTGCCGCCATAGCCGATGCCCTGAAAGCGCACGTACTTCGGCGTGAGCTTCGCGAGCCGTGCGACGGTGGCGGTGGACTGCGCCGCGGCGAAGACGTTTCCGTCGCTCCACGCGTCGAAGGGCACCGCGTCGGTGCAGTGGCGATACCACCGCACCAGTAGCGCCTCCACGGCCAGCGACGATAGCGGCGCCGCGTCTGCCTCGTCGAAGACGAGCTCGCCGCCGGCGATGGGCTCGTAGAACTCGAAATGGCGCAGGCGCTCGCCCACCTGCGCGAGGCAGCCGCCCCAGTCGTGGAACGGGCTCCACTCCTTCGTCAGCAGCGGGTGGAAGACGACGGAGAACAGCGCCACGGGCGCCATCGAGGCGATGGGATGGATCTGAAACGGCCGCTCGGTGGAGTCGTTTTGGTGGAAGACGAGGCGCAGCGAGTGGCCGAACTGCTCGGCGTACTGCACGCCGAAGGTGAGCACCGGGCGGTACACCGCCGCCTTGTCACCGATCTGCCACTGCAAATCGACGTTGGGCAGTTGCTTGCAGACGTCCTCCAGCAGCTTGTAGACGAACCGCTGCGCGGCGTGGTTCTTCAGCGGCAGGTCCTCGAGCAGGAACGGGAACGACGACGACTGCTGGTACGCCGACGGCGCGGCCTCGTCGTCCATGTCCTCGGCGTCCTCTTGATACTCGTAGTCCCCGCCGCCGTCGTCGTACTCGTAGTCCTCCCCGCCGTCGTAGAAGTCTTCGTCCTCGTCCATCGCCGAGCAGCGGAGTAGCCGAGTCGTAGTTGTCTGATCAAGAGTCGTAGCAGCCTCACCGCCAGTCGATGGGCATGTACCAGTGTCGTACCCGGTTATTCGTTGTGTTGGATGCCGGAGGGTCATCGAATTGCCCTCGCGACGGCCGCGGAGCCTCTTTCGCCCTCCGCGTCGCCTCCGCCGCAGCCGCCGTCGCCGACGTCGACGTCGTCGTCGTCGTCGTCGTCGTCGTCGTCGTCGTCGTCGTCGTCGTCGTCGTCGGCGTCGTCGTCGTCGTCGTCGTCGTCGTCGTCGTCGCGGCACTGCACATGACGACGACGACGATGTGCACGACGACGACACAGATCAGCGCTAACTTAAGGGCTGTCCTGCTCGTCAACACCAAAGAAGACGTCAAAATGCGCCGTCCAGCGAAACGCGACGCGGCGGCGTCGCAGCCGCCGACGAGTCGATCGCTGCGTCTGGCGCCCGCCCCGGCCACAGTCTTTTCGAGAGCGATTGCATCGGTTGGTCTCTGTTTCGCTTGATTCTCATAAGTCATCGTGTGTGGAACCGCCGGGAGAGCCATGACTGCTGTTTGCGTTGCTGGCGCGACGAAGGCGGATGTGGCGCTGTACCGCCTGCGCCGCCTGGTCGGAGGCCTCACTCCGCAATTCTCTGAGGGCATTTGCCGCCAATTACTGGATTGTACGGCCACACTGGATGTTGTGGATGACCAGGCGGTGCTGTCGAAGCTCGACCTGAAGGGCAAGGCCGCCATTTTGTCGTTTCTCAGCAAAGGCGTCGGCAGCGCCGTCGACAGCAGCGCCATCCTCCCGCTGGCTCAGCGACTACTCGACTGCATCTTGCACGAGTTTCAAGACGCAGCCGTTGCCGCCGAGGTCGTCGTGTCGGAGGCGGCGCTGAGGGACTGGTGCCGCCTCTTCGACGGTTGGCTGGCCGCCTCGCAGACCCTGCGCCTGCTGCAGCCCACCGCCCTGCACCCGTTCTTCCAGCGATTCGTCAGCGTCATTCGGCGGCTGGCGCAGCAGGGCAGCGTGAACAAGAAGCGCATCGAGCTGCTGTGCGACCACTTCGTCCCCGCCGTGTGGCCGCTGCTGCACGGCGACGCCGCCGTCGACGACGAAGTGCTCGCGCTGCTCGAGACCTGCGTCGTCAACGACGTCTACGTCGCCGAGATCACCAGCGTCGAGATCGTCGGCCAGGAGAAGGCCGCGGGCGGCAAACAGGCGCCGAAGAAGCGCAAGGCGACCGACAGCGCCGAGGCGGCGGAGGCCGGCGACCGGCCGCGCACCGCCAAAGTCGTCGTCTCCTTCTGCGAGAACCTCGTCGGCCAGCTCGTCAACGGCTTCTGGTCGCGCTCCAGCTGTTATCACACGAAAGCCGCGTTTCTAGGCCGCGTGTTGCGCTGCGTCGCGCACACGTCGCGCGCGATGGCGCAGAACGACGCGGCGTCGTCGTCGTCGTCTTCGTCCTCGTCCTCGTCGAGCCGCCACGTCGCCGACGCCGCGACGACGCCCACCACGAGGACGCACAGCCACCACGTCGACGAGATCATCGCGCAGCGCCGCCACGTGGTGCGCGTGCTGCACTTCGGGCTGCTGCTGATGGAGCGCGTCACGGCGCGCGTCGGCGGCAGCGTCGACGACGCCGACGCCGTCCTGGGCGCCGGCGTCGTACGCAGCGCGCTGCTCGAAGCCACCGTCGACGTGCTCGACGGCAAAGCGCTGCCGAACCACTCGGCGCTGGAGAAGTACCACGCGCTGCACGAGAAGCTCTACGCCGCGACGCTGCTGACGGTGCAGCGGCTGAGCCACGCGCACCGCGACACCGCCGACGACGCGGTGGCCAGCGCGGCGGTGGCGATGCACCTCGACGCGCTGCGGCAGCTGCAGGCGATCGACCATCGGCTGCTGCTGAGCCGCGTCGGCGCCGTGCTCGGCGGCCTGTTGCGGTGTCGCCTGCGCGCCGACGCGCCGCTGCGACGCGCGAGTCAGCGCCTGATGGCGTCGCTGTGGCGCACGTACAGCGAGCTGCGCTGCCAAGACGCGCTCGTCGAGGCGCTGCTCGACCACCGCGACGACGACCGCGACGACGGCGCCGTCGCCGTTACCGTCGCCGTCGTGGACACGCCGCCGGTGCTGGCGCAGCTGCTGGAGCACTACGCGACGGTGGAGGCGGTGATCGACGCGCTGCGGCGGCTGCCCGAGGCGAAGTGGCGGTCGCTGTGGCGCAGCGTCTACACGCGACTGGCGGCGGCGCCGGCGGAGGCGCCGGTGACGGCGCTGCAGGCGTTCGTCTACTTCGCCGTCTTCCGCGCGAGCCAAGAGCTGCCGCGGCGCCAGCCGCTCGTCCAGATCGGCGACACGCGCCGCAGCGCCGACGACACCGCCGCCGCCACCGACGTCGACGGCGGCGGCGACGGCGACGACGCGCTGCGCCACCTGCAGCGGCTGCTGACGCAGCTGGCGCGCGCCTGCGACGCCGACGCCGACGGCCACGTGTCGTGGGCGCTGCGGCGGCACCACGTGCGGCTCGCCGGCGCCGTCGTCAGCTACGCGATGGTCGCCTACGCCGCCGCCGTCGACGTCCTCGTCGCGCGGCGCTTCGACGTCGTCGTCCTGCGCACGCTCGGCGACGCGGTGCGCGCGCTGCCGTCGCGTTGGCGCGCCGCCACCGCCGCCGGCGGCGACAGCGACGAGTGGCTCGCGGACGTGTGGACGACGCTCAATGTCCTCGAGGCCTTCCGCGTCAACTGCGTCGCGAAGGCGGCGGCCACCGCGACGGCCGCCAGCGCCGCGGCGCTGACACCCGCCGCGCTCTTCGACGCCGCCGCCGATGGCGACGATGGCGACTCGGCGACGTCGCTGCGCCGCCTCGTCGCCCGGCTGCGCGCCTTCCACGCGCTGCTGCAGGCGTTTCTCGTGAACCCGACGGTGCGCGCGGCGCTCGACACCGCCGCGACGCCGACGCCGCCGTCGCCGGTGCGCGAGCGACTCGTCGACGGCCTCGGCGCCTTCTACGACGCCGCAGCGCTCCGCCGCCGCCGCCGCTGCGGCCGCGGCCCATCGCCCGACGGCGACGCGGATGGCGACGAGCTGCGCGCGGAGCTCGACGACGCCTTCGCGCGTAGCGTCGCGGCGCTGACGTCGGCGACGTACGTCGACGTGCCGTGGGTGGCCGCCGCGCTGCTGCACGCGCACCGCCGCGTGCTCGTCGCCCGCCGCGACGCCGATGCGACCGTCGCGGCCGACGCGCTCGTCGCCCTCGCGACGCTGCTGCAGCAGACGCCGCCGCGGCGGTTCCCCGTCGCCGGCGTCGAAACGGCCGCGGCGCGCGCGCTGAGCCGCGAGACGCTGCGGCTCGTGCTGCGCCTGACGATGACCGCGACGCCGTCGGCGGCGGTGGCGGCGGGGCTCCGCGCGGGCTGGACGACGCTGCGCCACTTCGGCGGCGGCGTCGTCGCCTTCCGCGTCGACGGCGCCGCTGACGACGGCGACAGCGACGGCGACGGCGACGGCGGCGGGGAGCGCGTCGAGGCGGCGGTCGCGCGGCAGCTCGCCGCCTTCGTCGAGCGCACGTACCTCGCGCTGGCCGCCGCCGACGCCGACGCCGACGCTGACGCTGACGCTGACGCTGACGCTGACGCTGACGCTGACGCTGACGCTGACGCTGACGCTGACGCTGACGGCGACGAGGCGGCGGCGCTGCGGCCGGTGGAGGGCGGCCTCGCGGCGCTGTGCGTCGCGATCGTCGCGTCGCCGACGCACCGCGCGGCGGCCGTCGACGCGTTGTACTGCGCGCAGATGTGGCTGAGCGGCGGGGCGCACGGCGGCCTCTGGCGCGCCGCCTGCGTCGCGCCGAGCCTCGCGCGCGTCCTCGGCGCCGTGCACGCGCAGCTGCGGCGCGTGGCCCCCGCCGCCAGCGCCGCGCTCGCGACGACGTCGCTGCGGCGCCTGCGCGACGCCTTCGAAGTCGTTTGCCTGCAGAACGGCGGCGGCGGCGGCGCGGCGGCCCTCGGCGCCTACGTCGCCTTCGTCGCTGAGCAGCTCGACGCGCTGCGCGCGGCGGCGGCGCCGGCGCCGGTGCCGCGGCGCTTCGTCGACTTCAGCTGGCGCGTGCTGCAGGCGCTGCGCGTCGACGTCGCGCGCGTCGGCGACGCCACCGCGACGGCGGCGGCGACGCGGTCGCTGCTGCTGCGCGGCTGGCTGCGCCTGGCGACGTCGCTGCTCGGCGACGCGCACGCGACGGCGGCGGCGGTGGACGGCGGCGTCGCGGCGGTCGCGGCGCTGCCGACGCTCGTCGCGGAGGTCTTCGCGCGCCATTTGCACGCGACGAGTCGCGACGCGCCGCGGTGGTCGCTGGCGCACGACGCGGCGGTCACCGGCCGCGTCGCCGAGGCGCTCGCGCGTCACGTGGCCGCCGCAGCGGACGGCGACGCTGACGCCGCCGGCGACGGCGACGTGTTGCGCCGCTTCTGCGACGCAGCGACGACGCAGACTCTGCGACTGACGCGCGGCGCCGCCGACGAGACGGCGGCGCTCGTCGGCGTCGCGCTCGTCGTCGTCGCGGGCCACGTGCTGCGCCACGCGCTGCGCCGGTGGCACGCGACGCAGACGACGACGCGTCACGCGGCGGCGCAGCTCGTCGCGCTGCAGGCGACGCACGCGGCGCTGCTGCGCCACAGCGTCGCGACGGCGCAGGCGACGACGGCGCGGGGCGCGGCGCTGCTGGCGCTGCTCGGCGCCGACCTCCACGACACGCAGGACGCCCTCGCGCGCTTCACGTGTCCCGCCGACGCCACCGCCGACGCCACAGCGACGGCGATGGCGACGGCGGCGATGGTCACCGTCGCGGCGCCCGTCGCCGTGTCGACCGACGCCGCTGCCGCCGCCGCCGCCGACGGCGACGATTCGGTGCTCGACGACGACGACGCCGACAGCGGCGACGGCGACGCGGCGAGCGACGCCACCGACGACGACGACGACGCTGCCAGCGCAGCGGACGACGCCGCCGCCGACGGCGACAGCGACGGCGACGGTGACGGTGACCTGCGCGCAGCGACGTGGCGGCGGCTGCAGGTCGCCTGGGCCCGCGACGTGCCGCAGCTGTGCGTGTCGCTGGCGACGCTGTGTCACGCGGCGACGCTGCGCCTCGACGGCGACGGCGACGCGGCGGCGTCGGTGCTGCGCTGTCTGCGCCTCTCGACGCGGCTGCTGCACGCGTTCTTCGCCGTGTGGGTGAAGCGCGGCCGCGCGGGGCACATGCCGCTGCAGAGCGCCAACGTCGCGCGCTGCGTCACGCTGCAGCTGCAGCTGCTGCCGCTGCTCGCGACGCGTGCCGAGCCGCCGGCGGTGCGCGAGGTGGCGCAGCTGCTGTCGCGGCTCGCGGCGCTGCTGCCCGCGATCCGCGCGCTCGACAAGTTCCTCCCGACGCTCTTCGCGAGCTGCGTCCACGCGCTGGCGCACCCGCTGCAGCCGCTGCAGCCGCCGTCGACCGCCGCCACCGCCACCACCGCCGCCGCCGCCGCGCGGACACCGCCGCTGGCGCTGCCGAAGACGCTGCTGGAGACGCTGCAGCCGGGCCTGTTCGCCATCTACGAGCACGTCGCGTCGCGGGAGCGGCGACGCATCTTCGCGCTGCTCGACGCGGCGGCGAAACAGCTGATGACCGAGCTCAACGACGAGTACCAGCGCAACTACCGCTTCCGCGGCAACTAGCCGCCGCCTCCGCACATTGTATGTACCCACCCCTCCCCTGTAACCTGAAAAATGAAACGGTCGCCTCTGAGGGGCACCGGCCACGACGCGTCGCCCAGCGCACCGACGAGAACTAACTGCAGACGAGAGAGCACAGCGAACAGAGCATAGCGCAGTGAATTAAGCGGCGGCGTCGCCTGCAGCGGCGGCGGGCGGCGGGTGACGAAAACTATCGAAAAAGTGAAACGGCTCTCACAGCGCGTTGAGCGCGGCCGACGACGACGACGTCGTCAGCCCGCCGCCGCCGCCGCCGCCGAGCGTCAGCGCGGGCAGCGACGCGGCGTGTGGCACGGCGCCATTGGCGTTGGCGTTGGCGTGGCCGCCGGCCAACGTGTTGGGGACGCTGAGGGCGATGCCGGCGGCGGTGGTGAGGTGCAGCAGGCGCTGCAGCGCGAAGTCGCGTTTGTCGGCCTCCAGCTGCTCGCGCTCCAGCGCCAGCACCGCGTCCACTTCGCCCACGAGCGCCAACTTGTCTTCGAGGGCCGCGAGGCGCTGGGCGAACAGTTCTTCGGTCAGCGAGCGCTGCCGGTCGCGCAGCGACTGCAAAAACGTCGTCGTCTCGGCGGTGATCGCCGCCACCAGCGACGCGGCGAACGACGCCACCGCCGCCTGCGCAGCGCTCGTCGGCGTCGCAGCAGCTGCGGCGGGGGCTGTAGCGGGGGCGGGGGCAGCGCCGCTGTCGCCGTCGTCGTCGACGTCCATTCCGCCGCTGCCAGCGGCGTCGTCGGCGTCGCCAGCCGTCGCCGCCGTCGCCGTCGCAGGGGCCGCGGCGTTCTCCGCGCGCAGGTCGCCGAGGAGCGCGTCGAGCTGTTGCAGCTGCGTCACGGCCGCCACGAGCCGCGTCAGCACCGCGCGCTCTTTGTCGGTGGCCCACGGCGACCCCGCCGCGGTCGTCGACGGTGGCCGCTGCGCCAGCGTCGCCAGCTGCACGAACAGCGCGTGCGCGCGCTCGCCACTGCCACCGTCGCTGCTCGAGGCGGCGGCGGGGGCCGCCGTCGCAGTGGCAGCCGTCGCGGTTTCTTCTTTAACGACGACGCCGTTGCTCGCGGTGACCGCGGCGGTGACCGCGGCGGTGGCGGTGGCGGTGGCGCCGTTGGCCGTCGTCGCTGTGGGCGCAGCGGCGGCGGTGCGCACGGCGGCGGCCAGCTGCATCTCCATGAAGCGCAGCATGCACAGCAGCGGCGTCACGAGCGCCGCGCGCTGCGTCGACGTCATCGCGCGCAACGTCGCGTCGCTGTCGCCGCCCACCGCCGCCGCCGCTGACGCCGTCGGCGCTGCATCCGACGCGGCGGGCGGATCGGCGTCCATCGCGTCGGCGTTCGTCGTCGCTGTCGCCGTTGCCGTCGCAGCGGCCGCCGTCGGCGCTGCAGCACCAGCACCAGCACCAGCGGCGGCGGCGGGGGCCGCGTCGTCGGCGGGGGCGGCAGGGGCGGCGTACTGCGCCTCGAGCCAGGCCGCCATGTCGCGCGAGATCACCGGCCAGTCCATCGACTTCTCCAGCAGCAGCGCCACGAGGCGCGCGTCCATCGCCGCGTGCCAATGCGCCGTCGCGTGGGGCTCGGCGGCCTGCGCGTGGACGGCGCACGAGGGAAACTGCCGCGCGAGGCGGTCGACGAGGTGGCGGCGCCGCAGCGACAGCGACGCGTCGTCGTCGTAGCCCGGCGGGCCGCCGGCGAAGACGGGTCGCGCCTCGGCCTTGACCGCGTAGTTGATGGCCCCGAAGGCGTCGAGGAACTCGTGGACGCGCGTCAGCCGCGCGACGTCGCCGGCGATCTTCCGGCGACACTCGGTGGCCGACAGGTACTGCGCCGGGCGCTGCGCGTACAGCTGCAGCATCGCGTTGCGCAGCTGCAGGTACGTCGACACGCCCTGCGGCCGGTGCTCCTGGACCACGTAGCCGAGCAGGCGGCGCTCGAGGTCGGAGACGCGGTCGAGGCGCAGCCACAGCAGCGGCTCGCCCGGCGCCAACTCGTCGAATTTGCGTTTTTTCGTCGCACCGCTGCCACCGCTGCTGCTGCTGCTGCTGCTGGGTGCGGCGGGTGCGGCGGGTGCGGCGGCGTCGGTCTCTTTCGCTTCGGCGGAGGCGGCGAGATTCGCCTGCGACGACGCCCGCGACAGCGACCCCGCCGCGGTGGACGACGACGACGACGACGACGACGACGCGGCGCCGGCGGTGACCAGTCGCGCGCCGGTGAAGTCGACGTCGAGGACGCGGCCGATCGGCGGCGGCGTCGTCTGGAAAATGCTGCGGGCGAGCGCGGGCGGCAGGACGTCCGCCAGCAGCTTCTCGTACAGCGCCGTCGCCAGCGGCGGAGCGGGCGCGTCCTTCGCCGTCGCCTGCGCCTTCACCGCCGACACGGCCGCCGCCGACGACCGACGCCCGCGACCTTTCGCCGTTTTGCGTCCCGCCGGCGTCGCCGTCGCCGCGGTGGCCGCGGTGGGCAGCGCATCGGCCGCCGCGTCGTCGTCGGCACCGTCGGCGACGCCGCCGCCGCCCGCCGACGCTTCGTAGTCGCCCTCGTTGCCCCACTCGTTGAACGTGTCCACGTCCAACAGGAAGCGGCAGCTGACGTAGTACCGCGGCTTGTCGCGCCGGCCCAGCACCGCGGCCTGTTGCTCGGCCGCGGTCAGCGCCAGCTGCGCCTCCACCAGCCACTCGTTGGCGCTGTCGGGCAGGAACGGCCAGTGCACGAGATAGAGCGACCCGCTGCCGTCCTCGTTCAGCGGTTTGTAGTCGATGACCCGCGCGTTGGCGTCGTCGACGAGGGCTCCGTCGACGTCGTCGTTCCAGTCCAACACGTGCGTCGCCTGCTCCTCGCTGCTCACCAGCTCGCCGCCGTGTTCCACTGCGATTTTCGAGAGTTTCTGAATGAGCCCCACGGGCACCGAGTTCAGGAAGATCTTCGGCGTCGTCGTGTAGCCGAACTGCGCAGCCAGCGAGGCGGGTGGGAGGTGGGAAGCGGTGGGCAGGGGGGAGGGGGCACAGGCGGCGTTAGTCGACGCGCGAAGACGAAGCGGCGGAGGCGGCGCAGCAACGTACCAGAGAGAGGTTCTTGTCGATTTCGTGCAGGATGGGCAGGAGCGACGCGGCGTCGCGCTCGAAGAGCTTGTCCAGCGGCGCGAGGTCGCGCACCGACGCGGAGGACAGCAGCGTCGAGAGCATGACGAACAGCGCACCGTCCGCTTCAAAGTCCCAGAACAGCCGCGTCGGAGGGATAGTGAACGGTCGGGGCTTGGGCGATGACTTGCCGAAACATTGCTGTAGAAACAGTCGAAGGGTTACCAGACAACCGCCGAAGATTGAGGCATGGCGAGGGCCGCTACCTGGTAGTGCTGAAAGAGCTGCGCGCTGATCGTGGCCAAGAACGCCTCCGTTAAGTTCTGCTTATTGTCAATGGGCAGCGTAGACGACTTCAACGCTTTGCATACTGTGGCAAAACGCTGGATATGCACCGCTGATTGCAGGTCCAGACCCACATATGCCTTTCCCGTTCCTTTCTTCACAAGCACCATCTGGTTGCGGTACTTTGACTCACACAACAAATCAAAGCAAAGAAACCCCGACAAGAGATGCACGGGAAAGATTGGAAGGAACTTGTGTCTGCATCGATTCGTTGATTCGAATAGCCACCGTCGTCGTCGGTGGGACGACGCCGTCGCCGTCGCCGTCGCCGCCGTCTGCTGCGGAGGCTGCTGCGACAGGCGGAGGACCTGTCACGGACGGACGACGGTCCGTTTGGCAGAAAGAGATGCGGGGCCTCTCCCACAACTGCCGCGCTGCTGGGTTGGGCCCCAGTGCGGAGAGGGTGTGCTTCAGTCAGTCCGCAGTCCGCAGGCGGCCAGCTCAGCGATAGGCCCAGGAACATCGTCGTCTTGTTGCTCACCCCCACCGACCGCCCAACACAGTGATGATCAACGAACATTTCATTGTTTTAGCCTGATTTACATCTGAAACCGGGTATTACAGGGTTGTAAAGGTGTGGTCTATGCAGTCATGTCATCCAGTATTCTGGAAGTTCTGCGGTTAAACCATGAATTGAGTGAGAAATACGAAGTCACGTTTGGGGAAGTGCTCGACCAAAAACCAAACGGGGTACGTTTCCTGCTTCACTATGCTTCCATCTGACGTTATTCGTGAGCTAATCTGTGTGTTTTTATTAGCAAAAAGCCAAGGTAGAGCAGCAACATCAGTTGAAGACAGTCGTGGACAAAATAGTACAAATCAATGCGGAGATCGATGCAACACAAATGGACGTCGACGGCCTGTACAGCGAAGAGCTCGCCACAATGCGAGAGAATCCACTGGATGCATTTTATTCACAGCTGCAGTCTACGATGGAGTTCTACGAAAAGTTTCCGGGTTTGGAGTCGGCGGCGCCGGCACCGGTCGATCTGTCGGTCTCGGTCGCCTTCTCGGGCGAAGAGGTCTTCGGCAAATACCTCGACCTCACGAATCTCTATCTGGAGTTCAGCAACGTGCTGAAGAAGCACTCGAACATCGAGCAGGACTACCTGCAGTACCTCGAGCGGTTCGCCACGTTCTTCTATCTGCCCGCGGAGGTGCGGCGGTCGCGGCACTACGCCGACTACCTGCAGCACTTGTGGGACCATCTGACGCAGTTCTACCGGCGAGTCAACCCCATGAACGACCTCGACTCCGCCATTCAGTCATGGGACGGCGAGTTCGACAAGCGGGTCGCCAGTGGCGAGATCACGCTGCCGCAGGCCAAAGCCGCCGCCGCCGCCGCCGCGACGAAACGAGAGCCGCAGGAGCTGCGACTGGGCATGTTCAACGACGTCACCGAGCTGGAGGCCCTGGGCATGGATCGGCTGAAGGAAGCTCTCGAAGCCCTCGGCCTCAAATGCGGCGGTACGCTGCGCGATCGTGCTCAGCGGCTGTGGGCGGTGCGCGGCAAGCGGCCCGACGAGATCCCCGCCAACCTCAAGGCCAAGCCCGCGCACAAAGCCACCGACAAATCCGCCACCACCACCGCCGCGACCGCCGCTGCAGCCTCACAACCCAACAACAACGGCGCCGCGGGGGACGACGATCGCTCTCCTCGCGCGGTGGCGCTGTTGGAGTTCCGCGTCTCGTCGCTGTGCGACGTGATGGGCGACATCGCCAGCGCCACGCGGCGTCACGCCGAGAAGCAACAGGCGCAGACCTTCGAAGAGAAACAGCTCGAACTGCGACAAGAAGAGTTCGGCCTCCTGCCGCAGGTCGACGACCGAGGCGGCGACGGCGACGGCGGCGACGAGGACGACGACGGACCCATCTACAACCCGCTGAACCTGCCGCTCGGCTGGGACGGCAAACCGATTCCGCTGTGGCTCTACAAGCTCCACGGCCTCGGCGTCGAATACAAATGCGAAATCTGTGGCAATCACAGCTATTGGGGTCGCCGGGCCTTCGATCGGCACTTCCAGGAGTGGAAACACGCGTACGGCATGCGCTGCCTCGGCGTGCCCAACACGAAGCACTTCCACGACATCACCAGCATCGACGAGGTCGTCGCGCTCTACGGCAAGATGAAAGACCAATTGAAACACGAACAGTACGACGCCGATTACGAAGAAGAACACGAAGACTCGCACGGCAACGTGTTGAATCGGCGAACGTATGAAGATCTGGCGCGCCAGGGTCTCCTGTAGAGCGACGGCGACGGTGACAGTGACGGTGGCGGTGGCGGTGGTGGAGGCCCTGAGGGCGGCGGCGTGTGGACGGGTATGGTTCAGCGATCTTACAAAGGGGGCATCAGTGTGCCGGGGGGAGGGAGAATGGTTTGTACAATAGTAAACGGCGTCTTAACTACACGCGGTGTATGCGGTGTGAGAGAGGGAGTGCGAGGGAGTGCGAGGGGGGGGGGTGTGAGGGGTCTCACTCGGGCTCCAGCAGGTCGTAGTCGAGCGAGCCGATCTCGTCGAGCAGGTGGCGCAGCGACTCGTCCTCGCTGAGGTCCAGCTCTTCGGCGTCGCCGTCGGTGTCCTTCAACGGTGTCGTCTCGTCCGCGGCGAGAGGCGCCGTCGATGTGGCGGCAGCGGCGGTGGTAGTAGCCGCAGTGGCCGCAGTGGCCGCAGCAACTGCAGAGGTAGCGATCGCGGCAGGTCGAACAGGTGACCGAGGCGGCTTTGGCGACACGCTTCCATCGGCGGAGCTGCGCTTCGAGGGCGGGAGGTTCATGTCGGCCGCCATTTGCTGCATCATCGACGCCGCCTCGCGCGCGATCTTCTGCATTTCGTCCATCTTCTTCAGCTGCGCCTGGTAGCGCACGCTGAACACGTCGATGTAGAACGAGGCGCCGTTGAAGACCGCCACGGTGAAGATCAGCGCAATCCACAGGAAATGCGCCAAGGGCGAGTAGTAGAACAACGGCGTCGGGAGGAACGACACCAGCGTCAGCAGCAGCTGACAGGCCACGAAGACGAGTTTCGTCTTCAGCGTCGTCGAGTCGAACTCTTCCTGCGCACCGAAGATCCGCAGGCGACGTAATATCTTCAGCGTCGTACGGGCGAAATCGTTCTTGGTATCCTTCGCGAGCCATCGCAGCGACGTGAGGATCTCCGGGTGGGCGTCAAACTTGGCCCTGTCCATCACCTCCGTCTTCAGCAGATACGCCGCCTGCCAGAAGCAATAGATCAGCAGCGCATAGCAATAATCGGATAGGTACAGGGGCTCGCAACTGGCCAAGTCAGATGAGCCAGCACAGACCATGTGGCCCTCGTCGGAGAACGAATTCCATCGCAACGTGTAGTAGAGCATGCACGGCAGGATGTGGATGTACACCGACACGATCTTGTCGAAGTCGTGGAAGATAAACGAATTGCGCCACACCGGAATCGCGATGGGCAATACACCCGTCGCGAAGATGAAACACATTTTGAAGAAACGGCCCGACCCCCGAAGCACCGAAATGTTCAGCAGCGTGTTGAAGACGGTGAAATAGCAGAAGTCGATGAGGAAGTAGTGGAAGTTGAGGCTCTTGAAGTGGTAGAACCGCGATATCATGGTAATGGGCAGCACAAAGGCATACCATGTGCTGAAATACTGGGGGACATTGAGCAGGAAATACTGACAAACGAGGACGTTGAGGACGCCCAGGGTGAAGCCCACTTTGTCGAGTAATTTCACATTCTTGGGGACCTCTTGCACCTCGCGGATATGATCACGAATACGCTTGGTAGAGCTTCCTGTGATTGCTTTTCGCCAACGACTTTGAAGCTTTTTCGCTTGGGCTTTCAAAACCGCCTGTACTTTCTGCGTGGACGAGTTGCTGCTCATGCTCTTTCACGTCAAAACTGGCAACCAAAACGTGGCCACTGTAGATCAAACGACAATAAATGGATAATTTTTGCGAATAGAGGTTCGGTTGTGTGTGTGATTACAATCAGATGTGCCGTTTGCATTGCAATGCGATGCGGGTTCGTTGAGTCTGTTGAGCTGTTGGGAGACTCGCTGAGGACGACCCAGAGTCTGTGAGTCTGTGGGTCACCTGGGTGCAGCAGCTGCGGGGACGAGGCCACTGGGAGACTGAGACCAACCAACTCGGATCGGGCCAAGAAAGAGTCAAGCTCCCAACCTTCCTACATACCGTTGCTTCTTATTTTCCCACATTCGTTTTCCCGGAACACTCAACAGCGGAGCCATACTGCTAATCACGAATATGACCCTGAAACACAGATCGGGACGGTGTCTGGAACGCAGCTGGCAGTTGACAAATGGACTGTGGTCTTTTTAGAGTCTTGCACATTGTATCCAAACCACTGGAAGGGGTGAAATGACAGTTCTTCTACCGAATCATTAACGTTACAACAAGCAATTCCAACACACACAAACAGGTACACACAACACACCCACACCACCACAAACACGCCACCAACACGAAACGACCGACCGACCCACTCGCCTAGTGCCGCACCACCTTGCTCCGCATGCAAGATTCGTCTGTAGAAACAACCAACAGCAACAACAGAACCATCGCTGTCAGTCAAACCATGGGAAGGAAGGAGCAGTGCGGACGTACATAATGGAATCGAGAATTTGATGTATTTCAGTGCGTCGGGCCCACCGTGCTCCTCCATCAGCTCGAGCACTCTCCGCGCCTATACGATGCCGTCCGCGTGATGAGTACACAGTGGAACGAGTGTGCGCGTGGTCCCTGATGATGGTGCTTACCTCCTCGCCGACGTCGTCCCGTTTCCGTTGTCCGTAGTCGATGGCGTCGCCGATGTTTTTGTTGTGGTCGATGAAGTACGCGATCGGCACCAGGAACTGGCGGCCGAAGGGCAAGAGCACTGCCCCGATGCCTTCATTACACGTGATCAACTGCTCCAGGGCTTTCAGAACGCCCAAGAGAATCTCCACGTCAAATTTACCGAGCGCGTTGCGCAGGGGCCGCACCAGATGCGGAATCACGGCAACGATCCGCTCCGGGTGGCCCCGACTGGCGTAGAGCATGTCTTCGATGCCCTGTCGAGCGATGAAACTGATGATGCGATCCTTGCACTGCAGACCATCGAAAAACAGGGGCAAGTAATACTCGTAGTCCAAATTCTCCAGGGGACACGCCCAGCTGAGATAGTTGCCACTGTTGCCGTGCTCGATGGTACAGGGCAACTCTCCGCGAACGTAGCGATTCGGCAGCATCGACTCGGGGATTTTGATCTGTGGCACTTTCTTTGGTGGCTTCTCTATCGCTGCAAGTGCTTTCGCTTTGAGCTTTTGTCGAATAACTGGCTTCGCGTAACGATTCAACGCGTTTTGTTGTCGGATGCGCAGGATGTTCTGGTCGAGAATGGGCGACGCATCCGTCGCGTAGGGATCGTAATGATTATCAATAGGAACTGCCTTGCAGCTGCGAGCTGGGAGTCGAAATTCGCTCACATATCTGCCAACCGCGGTGAGCTTATTCTCCGCCGGTTCGTTGAGATACGGTTTCGACAAGGTCTTCTTCTGCATAATGTTTCCTAAGCGATCCAGTTTGACATCTGTTCGCTTCAGCTCTTCCTCTATAAGTCGCTTCTTCAATTTTAACTCCACAATATCTCTCACGACTGCCATCGTTACAGCTCCACGACAAGAATTTAGCGATCTTGATTGATCAACCTGTCGGAAAGAAAGCGAACCACAAAACTATAAATGACGGATGATACGCGTTCAATGGATCTACAAGGGACCGTCTCCTCAATCCACTCGTCTTTCGTCTCTGTCAATCACTCACGTTTATTGCTTCCTACTCCAAAGACAAGCCATCGATGGGCATTGTTACAGTTGTCCAAGAAGGTCTGGCGGGGTCGAGGGTCGAGGAGGAACCGAACGGCGCAGCAGCAGCGAAACTGCCGACGTCGTCGCCATCGTGGCAGAGACGATGACGACGATGACGACGATGACGACGATGACACGATGACGACGCATCTGCCCGGCCGCTGCATCGATCGAACCGGACCGATCGATATTCATCATTATTGTCTCTCATCGAATGCTTCTTGACGAACACAAACAAGGGAAGGCAAGTCGATTGTTCTCTTACCTTCTACCTCATCAAGCTTGATTCATTGGTGGACGTAGAGAAAATATGATGGCGAAATGGTTGACAGTGTTTTTGATGATGGGGACCGGTGGCATGGGGTTGGGTGTTTCGTTGGCGGCCAACAAAGACAAGTTTGACAACATCGACGGGACATTTGCTGTGAAGTTTAACTGGCATTACTCGAACAAAACCTCGGTGACCTGGGGCCAAAACTCGCAGAAAGACTTCGCTGTGAAGATTTCCTTGTCACCGAGCGCTGCGACCTACGACTGCACCAACACGACGAGCTACTCGTGTGAGGATTCCGCTTACATGTTTGACTGGAACAAGCTCTGGGGCAAGGCGCGTTGCGGATACACGCATGATCACCACGAGGACTCCGACCGCTTCGTCTTCCGCAAATGCTCCGACGCGTCGTGCAGCGCCTACGACGGTACCAGTCGTATCCAAATCGGTGCATACTCCTACGACGGCGGTGTCGCTCCGTACACCGGACAAGACCCAGGTCTGTTGAAGACGTTCAAGACCACGATCGCGCCGGATCAGTTCTACGTGTACGAGCTGCTCGTGGACGACACGGGCCTCTCCACCTTCGTCCTCAAATCGGCCGACAACGTCGAATTGGAACGCCAAACCGTGCAGCACAAAACGTTGTGCGTTGACAATTATTACGAAGGCACCGTGCAGGGCCTGTACTTTGGCGGGACGTGCAAAGCGCCTGTCGAGATCGTCGCGCAGTACCAACCCGTGTAACGGTCGCCCTCGTCTGCTCCTCTGTGTCGCTCATATTCTCGCGACAGTTTGCCCTTCCGCCATTGATGCTCTGCCTCCTTTTGTTGCTTCGCTTTCTTTCAGTTCAGTTCGTTTTCTTCCTTCGTCATCTTCTTCACGCGGCCGCCGCTCGGAGCGGGTACCATGCCGCGGTGGGAGACGGGCGGAGGGGGGGTGCGTCAGTGCGATATTCGAAACGGTCGCATCTCGCACTTATCGCCCCCCCCCTCTGTCTCTGTCTCTCTGTCTCTCTCTTCCTTTCGCCTTTCATTGGCTGTAAAGCGCTCAACTATAGCCGCCCCCCCCCCACCCTGCTTCTCCCGCTCGTCTCGTTCAGCGGTCGTCGATGGCGAAGCGCTTGAAGATGCGCATCCGTCCGCGCAGCAGGAAGAAGGCCGCCGTCATCATGCACATGTGCCACAGACTGTGCACGTACCAGTAGTTCGTGCGGTTGTCCAGCGCATACGACGATAGCCCCAACGTGCCAATGCCCGCGGCGATGACCAGGTCCAACGACTCGTGCAGCAGCGCGGTCACTGAGAGCGGGGCGGTCTCCGGACGCCGACGCGCCGCAGTCGTCGCCGTCATCGTCGCCGTGGCTTGTGGCAGGTCGCTGCCACCGTCGACCGCCACACGATGCAGCGGGTTGACGCTACCGCTGCCACTGCCACTGCCGCTGGACAACGTTTCCATTTCGATGTCGCCGCGGTCATCAGATGACGTCGTCGTCATCATCATCGTCGTGGTGGTGGCGTCGTCGTCGTCGGCGGCGGCGGGGTCCTCCGACCGCGTCGACTCGTCGGCGAACATCGGCACCGACGCGTACGACGGCCCACCGTCGACCACCACCGACGATGACGACGCTGACGACGCTGACGACGACGACGAGAGCATCGTCGTCAGAGGCGCCAGGCGTCGCAGATGGGCGGCCCAGAGCAGCAACGTGGCCGCGATCGACACCGCCACCGTCAGCGCCAGCACCGCGGCGTTCGTCGGGTCGTCGATCACCGGCGCGAGGATCACCGACAGCACCGCCACCGAATACGCGGCATGCAGCGAGCGGGAGATAGGCGCCAGGAAGAGAACCACCGTCGCAATCATCGCGACGCTGAAGAGGACGTCGAGCACGTGCCAGGCCTCGAAGGAGACGCCGGCGAGACAGTAAACCTCCGTGTCGCACAGGTGGTACACCGCGCTGCTCAACGACGACGCACTGAGACCCACCGTGATCAAGTGCAGCTCGTGTTGCAGGGACAGGGCGATGGCAGGCCACATGGCAGCGTTCGTCACCACCAACACGATCACCTGCCACGCGTAGACGTCGCTGGGCACCGCCAAGTCGCGACACGCGGCACCGGCCCACGGGTAGCGGCACCGACATTGCGCGCTGACGACCGCATCGCCGAGTGAACCCGCCGCTGCAATGTACGAGGACGCGGAGGAGGAGGCGGAGGAGGAGGACAAGCCCAGTGTCCCCGCCGATGACGCGACACACGTGCCCCCGTGGGCACAAGGCCGCGGCCCCAGCGCCTCACACGGATCGGCGACCAGTTTCATTTGCACGTCGACAGTGATCGCGTTGTCTTCCAGCTCCTGTACGATCGATGCCACCACACGATCGTAGGCAGTGCCCGATGGGTACTGCAGACCCGTACGGAAATAGATACGACGCGAACTGTCGGCGATGTCACCGCGCGTGTGGAAGTGGTCGAGACGCGGACGAGGCCAGAACCAGTCGAAGCGTAGGACGTGCTGACGCGCGTTGGATTTCGAGGGGTACGAGGCGCGCTGCGAGACACTGGTCATGGGGCGAGTACCACCGTGTGGTGGGGGAAACCCCCCTTCCGCGACGGTGTCGGCGGTCGGTGGGACGCCGACGGTGAAGAGCGTCGCGTCGGCGACCCACTGCGGCGCACCGTCCGCGTCAAACGTCGCATACGGCGCGTTGCCAATGCGCAGCGCCATAATCCATGGCAAGGCCTCTACGAGGGATAAGAAGTATTCGCTGTGGCTGTTCACACGGAGGAACAGCTGCACCACGACGCCGCCGAAGAGGTTCGCCGTCAGGTGACCCGGCGACGACGGTACCTCCGCCACGACGATCGGTGACGCGATCCACCGCCCTTCAGCATCACTTCTGCTACTGCTGTCGGGACTGTTCGCACTGGATCGAGGGAAGACGTTGGCACTGGGCCCGATGTACTCCTGATGCGACGTCGACAGAGAGAACACGTTCATAGACCGGGCGGCGGGCTGACGAGCCGGCGCCGTCCAGCGCAGACGTCCGCTGAGGACGGAGCGGTCATCGAACGCGGCTGTTTGTTGTTGCACTGCCGCTGCTACTGCTGGTGGTAGCGGTGGTGCACTGCGGTTGATGCTGATGGTGTCGTCGTGCTGGAACAATGGGTCGTAGTCGACCACGCGCAGCACCGGTCGGTTGCGGTCGGTGGCCGATGCCGGGCGATGGTCGCTGGCGTAGGGGTCGACCTCCAAGACGCTGGACACGATGGTCCATCGCCCTGCGATAGGAAATGGGATGTTGAGCACCAGAGGTGCAAGACTGGCCATGAACTGGGCGTCGCAGAGACGGGCCTTGACGACCCGTTGCATAGCGGTGACGAACTTCGGCGACGACGTCTCCGCGTGGGCGGCGATGTCGTAGTAGGCTTCCAGGACGAAGAGGATGTCTCCCGCAGGCTTAGCCATCGGACACGAGGAATTCATCATCGAAGCGGAGAAGTTGACCTGCAGCGCCTGGCGATCGGGCAGAACGATCACGACGTCGCTGCGCGCGCTGTTGATGGTCAAGCGACTCGTACGCTCCACGAACCCGTCACCGATCACTGTTGCCGTTGAAGCACCGTCATCCTCTTCGTCTGAAACAAGGCTGTATTGGATTCCAGCGCCAGACGTCGGTCGTTGTCCCGCAAAGTAACGATAGCTGCTGAGCATCTTGCCACCCCAAAAGCCGACGAAGATTTTGCCGCTGGGCGGGCTCGGCTGCAGCAGCTGCAGCGACTGCGACAAAGAGGGAATGTCTAACAGCTCGTCATAGTCGTCGATGGTGGGAATGCGCCCTTTCCCGAGCAGCACTTTCACTTGCTCCGTGCCAAAGCCCTGTGCCCATAAGCCAAGGTTCAACGTCTTCGTCGCTTGCGGCACATCGATCGACGTGTAAACAATATCATCATAAGACAATCTACCAGCAAACTTGTCTTCAAAGCCCACAACACAAAGGATGGCAAACAACAACAAAGTCAAGACGAATTGCATCCCCGCCGGTCGCTGTCGTCAGTTGCGAAGTCGTTTCAACGTATTTCCACTTCGTAACTCGATATTTCCGGAGCTTTAAAGCATTACCAAACGGTATTCCCACTGAACCTTCCCCCTCTCATACATTGTAAGTGCACGTCTCGGCAACCAAAGCCCGTTAAAGTCGTCGTTTGCCAAGTGGGACGACGAGGTCGTCGGAATCAAAACAAGTCGAGGACACGACGACGACGACCACATGTAGCACCGACAGACGCCTATCGATCGCAGAGGCCGTGCCAGCGCGTCTCGTCGCGGTGGCGGTAGGATTCGCTGCTGCTCAACTCGCCGACGACGATGGAAGACTAAATAGGCCATAGACACTGGTCTTGCGCACAGTCGATTGCTCACCTCGACCATCTCTTGGTAGTGCTAAGGTGTCGGTAGAGTATTGTGGTCGAAAATGGCGTCCAGAAACTTGACCAAGAAATTTATTGAGGCGCGAAATGGTGCGAAAGCCAGTCGCAATCTGGGTATGCGTGATGAGAGCGACGGGGAAAGCGGTCTGCTGAAGGTAGAGAATCGCCTGTTCATCGTGGGATCATCAATTGGACAACGCGTAAATGTTTGGAAAATTTTATTGTTCAGAAAAACAACGAAGCCGAGTGGCGCAACAACCGCCACACGCTTCCGCCCGAATGGGTCGAGCGCATCGAAGTCGTCGAAGAGGACATCACCAAGATCAAATCGCGAAGTAAGTGCATGGTATTGAACCGCCTATTTTCACAGTTGTTGACCGATATCCCTGTCTCTCATGAACACCTCAGTGCAACAATTGAGCGCGCTGCACACCAAGCGCCTCATGGTCAATTTCGAGACGGACGAGGCCCAACAAGAACGTGACATCGAGGCCAAAACCCGCGAAGTTACTGATATTTTCCATCACGCGGAGGGAACGTTGAAAACCTTCAGCAAGCGCACAGAGGACCCCAACCTGACGGTGGCGGAGCGAACGTTGCGTAAGAACATTCAAATGAACATGGCGAAGCGGCTACAGAATCTCGGCATGACCTTCAGAGCCACTCAAAAGGTACGCAACATCCATAGAATCATTGATCAAGGCGGCATTTGACACCAGAGGTGGTTGTATAGCAATATATGGGCAGATTAAACTCGCAAAAGCAGGGCGGCAGTTCACAACTGGACTATCTGACTGAGAGCGAGAAGAAGGTGGCCGCGGGTGACTTCGTGGATCAAGGATTCACGGTGGCACAAATGACCGCCTTGGAAGACGTGGAACAACTCGTCAATGAGAGAGACGAGGAGATCACCAAGATCGCCAAGTCGATCGAAGAACTCGCGTCGATTTTCAAGGAACTGGCCGTCCTCGTCATCGACCAGGGCACCATTCTGGACCGTATCGATTACAACATGGAAAATGCAGTAGAACATGCCAAGGAAGGTATTAAGAATTTGGAGAAGGCCGAGGAGCACCAGAAGAACGCGCTGTCGGTGAAGTGCATCATTTTGCTCGTGGTGCTCATCATCATCATGGTCGGCATCTTGGCGTGGAAACACAGCGGCAAGTAAAATAGCCCGCGCGTTTGTGTCTGTTGCGTAGGTGGGACCGAAGTCCTGTTTTGTCTGTAATGAGGGAGTTCGTCTCAAGCCTGTGTCTGTCTGCTCAGCAGACACGTGAGGTTGTCGCCGATGATGTATAACTACGTGCGCTTTAGTTACTCTTGTGCGGATGGATCGTCAATGGACAATTTAGGTGCTTCGTTCGCCCTTTCCTATGGTGGCTTTCAGGCGGTTTAATTCTTCTTGCAACACCCGCTGTGTGGCGAGCTGAGCCTGTAGATACTCACTGGGGTTCATCGTCCGTATGCTGTTGTGACTGCTGGACGACGCAGCAAACGTCGCTATCGTGTCGTTGTACGTTTTCAAGGATCTACGTGTGCCAATAGGTGAGGGGGGATGTTAGTGAAAGTGCGATCAATTGCGTGGGCAGGTTGGGCAGCTTACCGTTCGACGACTTGCTCTGTGGCGCGTCGCTCCTTCGTCGCGGCTTCTTCTTGCATCATGTGCGATGCGACCTGCTGAACGCCCAATTGCACGCGATGCTTAATATTTTCTTGCTCCGCGACTTTGATTCGTTTGTATACATCGCGGAACTTTCCATTGTAATGCTCGCGGGGCGCAATGCTGGTGGTATGCTGCGTGGTGGACGCTGAGAACAGACTGTACACCTCCGTGAGGATATCCTCTCGCGCATGCTGCAAAATGGTGTCTGTTTGCCCCACCAAACGATTCACCGCTTCTTTTCGCTTCTGTTCAATGTGCGATTTGGCTCCTTCTTGCAGAATCTTCCGCAGCTTCACGACGGTGTCGCTCCGCTCTCGCGCCAGTTCGATTTCCAGCTGCTTTTTCGCGTTCACGAGAAACTCGTCGCATTCAACTTGCGAAGGCCCTGTCGGTACTGACGAGGAAGTTGTAGGAAGCACTGCAAACCTAGCAGCTGATGATAGATTGGCAGTGGATTGTAGCTGTTGTTGCGGTGAGAAGGGCTGGGCGAAGGTCGATTGTCTTTGACTGGTCATGTGCGGGGAGAAAGGCGATGGCGGCCTTCGCGGGGGTAAGGCGGGACTTCCGTCGCTGAAGTGAACATGGTGGTGAATGCTATTATGTTCATCCATCCATCGTTTTGGGCTCGGTTTGCGATTTTTCTTTGCTGAGGCAGCGGGGGTAGTGGCGAACCGGTGATACTTGATAGGGCTGTTCCATCCGAAGTTTTCTTTGTCTAGGACGTCTTCTGACGGGCCTCTATTGAGTTTGTAGATTATATCCTCGATGTTTTCGATGTCCCCGATGCTCCATCGTGATTCGCTACTGCGGGACATAGTGCTATTTGTGGAGACGCTTGCGAGTCCGTGGCCTCCTATGCAGCTATCCAACAAATTATGACGTGATTTTGATTTTCCACCTTGTTATTCTGGTTTTTCAGCACTCCCTGCTCCCCATGGTACCTACCCTATCAAACACATCAATCAAAGCGATGCCATCATCGTCGTTGATTGAGGGCCTGACTCGACTGCTTGGAGCTGTCGATGGGTCCGACAGAGCCGCGCACACGAATTTGTAACGGTTACCCGCCCTTCGATTCGTCGCTATTCTGGACGGATCTTCATTCGTTGTCGACGTCAAAGAAAGCGTCAAAAAGATACGGAAAAAGGTCGCTGTGGCGGTGCAAGTCGCGCAGTATCGGTATCCAAATCACGATGTTTCCTATGACGATCACAGACAATGGAGGCTTGTGGATTCACCAGCGTCAACGTGAGGAGAGCAACAAGCATACTGTTTGGTATCTGTTGGATTCTGATTTCAACCAGCTGTGCATTGAAGATGAGAACTGTGAAATCCTTGAACAGTGTCACCAAGCGCTATGCTTCCCATTGGGCAGATGTGAAACTTGCTCCTCCCGATAAGATTCTGGGCTTGACTGATGCCTTCAAAGCGGACACTTTCCCGCAAAAAATCAATTTAGGAGTGGGTGCCTATCGGTCGGATGAAGGTCTTCCGGTGGTCCTTCCGTCGGTGCGCCTCGCTGAGCAACGAATTATGGACAAGAAGATGGACAAGGAGTAAGGATTCTACACTGATACAGCATTGTGATTGCATCATTGAACCGTGTCCTCGTTTCAATGCGATCCTAGGTATGCTCCTATTGCGGGAGTCGGCTCCTATCTCAACTTGAGCTTGGAGTTCGCCTACGGTGCCGACTCGGTCCCACTGAAGGAGAAGCGCATCGCGGCGGTACAAACTATCTCTGGTACTGGTGCTTGTCGTTTAGCTGGCGAATTCATTCGTAAGTTCGTCGGTCAGGGCCGTGCGATTCATGTTCCCAACCCAACGTGGGGCAATCACATCGCCATCTTCGAGAACGCGGGCTTGAAGCCCACCTACTACCCTTACTACGACAGCCAACACAACACCGTCGACTTCAAAAACCTCTTTGACTACGTCAACAAGGCGGAGAAGGAAGTCTTCTTGCTTCACGCCTGTGCCCACAACCCCACGGGCGCCGACCCGACCAAGGAGCAATGGCAAGAGCTGTCGCAGTTGTTCAAGAAGAAACAGCACATTGCGTTGTTCGACAGTGCCTATCAAGGTTTTGCCTCTGGTGATCCTGAAAAGGACGCTTTCGCTTTGCGTGAGTTTGTACGCGATGGGCACCAGATTTTGCTGTGCCAATCGTTTGCGAAGAACTTTGGTTTGTACGGTGAACGTGCCGGTGTCTTGTCGGTGGTGACGGAGTCGCCGGAAGAGGCGGAGCGAGTGAACAGCCAATTGAAGGTCATTGTTCGCCCGATGTATTCCAATCCTCCTGTCCATGGTGCTCGTATTGTGGCGGAAGTGCTGGGAGACGCTGCCTTGAAGACGCAATGGCTCGGGGAATGTCATGGCATGGCCGAGCGTATCGGTCGTATGCGCCACCTGCTTCGTAGCAAACTGGAGGCGGGCAACCCAGATCGTTCGTGGAAGCATATCACCGACCAAATTGGTATGTTTTGCTTCACGGGTTTGTCGAAAGAACAGGTGTTGCGACTTCGATCGGAATACCACATCTACTGCACGGACGATGGCCGCTTCTCCGTGGCGGGTATCACCACGAAGAACGTCGACTATTTGGCCGCATCAGTCTTGGCGGTCACCAGTGGCAAATAGATACTCTTTTCACGTCATCTTTAAAGAATGCAATAAAGAACTATGAAATTTATATCGCCCAAAGAGTTGTGACTATTGATGTGAAAGAGAGAGTGGTGTGAAAGTTTAAATGAAATTTAAATACTTTTTGCATTTTTTGTTACTAATGTGCGTGTGTTGTAGGTTGTAGTTTCTGTAATTTGGTAAACCCGAATTTTGACAGGTTCAAGAGCTAAAGCGAGGACCCTTACCTAGTGAAACCATGCGTATGCACGTTTATTGCAAACCCTTTCCATTTTTACATACAACATACAACATACAACATACAACATACAACATACAACATACAACATACAACATACAACATACAACATACAACATACAACATAC
>SMOI01000187.1:0-29185 GCA_008000375.1 Poteriospumella lacustris
CGTGATTTGGGATTGACTGATCTCTCACTGTTCCGTGTTGTGAACTGCTTTTCAACGTTGGAATGACGGTCACGTTGGAAGATCGGGATCGGTGTCGCGACACCAAATCGCCGTCATCGTCATCGTGCACATTGGGATCGAATTTTGGTTGAAATTTCAGCCGGCGGAAGAAGAAACAGCAAAGAAGGATTGCATTGCGAACGCAATGGATTTTGCTGGATATGCTTATGTCGTGCAGAAGCGGAAAGACAAAATTCAAAAGTGTTGTGTGGTTTTGCCATCTGGCTAAAAAGTTGCGGGACATCGTTCGGAGGAATATTTTATATTACCTGGTGATGGAACCCTCAGTAGCATTCTAGCTTCACTATTTTCCAAAAACAAAAAGCAACAAAGTCACTTTGAGATAAATTTTATACGTTATTTACATGTCGAGACGAATTTCAAGAGATGCTGGAGGACCTCCCAATTTATTCTCCGGCTCATCCGACAACACTTACTCTGATCGTACGTACGCTATTCGCTAACATTTCGCTATTCATGCTGATATTTCAGTATCCATAGAGTCGTGCTTGGGGAAGAGAACTCGCTGTGAGAATCGTGTGAGTCAAGACTATTCTCACTGCGACGATTTGGCTGGTCTCGAGTCAGTCAATCCTGCAGTCGAGTACTTCGAGAGGATCTCAGAAACCATGCGACCGACAGATTTCCAAGTTTCATCAGGAGCTTCCATTCCTTTCCCGAATCAAACTGGAGGGGCATCGTATATTCCCACCCCAGCATCATCGCTCGATTCTACTTACTCCACACAGAGCACGGCGACAGTAGCCGCCGCGTCAAATCTCGCTGGAAACTCGAGTATGACGAAAAAAGCATCGACTTCTGCATGGGGATGGTTCGTTAGCGGCGGAGATGAAGATATTTTCAGTTAAAGTTGATGCTGAAACGCTTGAATCCACTCGTCAAGTCGCAAGAGTTTCCGATACGTTATTACTTGGAAAGGCAGTATCAAGCTTTTCTCTGTGTATATAATCTGTGCCTATGGTTGTTTTCTTTTCTTTTTCTTTTCTTTGTGTCAGTGCGACAGCAGTTTGATTTACGCATTCAACGTCGTCGTTTCCGTGGTTTAGACTTATCGAGACTACAGGTCCGTCACCTGTGTTTGCTCGAAACCGTCTGACGACTCTCAGTTGCTATTTCTTCTTATGGCTTTCACTGTCGTTTGTTTTATCAACCTTGTCCGCAATGGTTAAGATCCGCTTTTCATCCTGCTCATCTGATACCCTATATTGCTATCTTCGACCCCAAACGAACGGACACTGTCCGCGTCTTTTCCCACCCGTTTCACATGTATCGCCAAAAATTAAAATTTATATACACACGCATGATCCATGTGGGTCTACGGAGGTTGTTGACAGGGTTGGAGAATATCCAGGTCTTCTACGCCACAGTCTCGAGTAAGACCGCCAGGTACTCTTCTACGGGTAGCTGTGACAGGAAACGGTATATGAGATGAGCTCCATGATTCTGCACATCACCAGACGCAAAATACTTACTTTCTCTCGGCCCACCACTTGTGCAAAGGCCTTCACGGGTAGTTTCCTCAAAGCTCGCCCACTGTAACCCTGGAATATGTTTGACAGTGGTGAAGAAGGCTACCGATGAGGTGACGGACAGAACTCGTCTCATACCTCAGTCTTCTCAGCGATTGCTCGCAGATATTGTGCTTTGACCGATGTAGAGTCTCTATCTCCTGACAACGATTCACTGGATCCCTCCGTTCCGATGAGCTTGCGATCGATGAGTTCTGTGATGCATGACGCAAGGATGTCTTGTCTACAAGGGGGGGGGGATGAGAACGACCAACACACAGACCACGTGCGCCTTCCATGACGTACCTTGCCTGTACCGAAGGGTTTCCAATGTAAATGTTCAAGTCCAACCTGTCAACAAATGCCTATTGGAATGCGACTAGCATAAGAGCACGGAACGACGATCGGCGGGAGATGATGATGTCAAGAGCAATACCTCGTCCAGTGTGGCAACCATATTCGATGTGCACATGACAAGCACATTTTTCCGACGGCGAAGTTGATCCAACGAGGTCAGTACGGCATTGACAACACGAATGGCATCACCAGGTTCACCAGAACGATTGGCATTGTTACGAGCTGCCGCGATACTCTCCACCTCATCGATCAACAGTACGACGAGGCAGGTTTCATCTTCTGCGATGTCACTAATATGCTGAAACAATTTCATAACCAATTTCCCAGATTCTGAAAACCATTTCGAAAACAGAGAATGACAATTCACTTCGAAGAGTAATCCACTTTTGAACGTTGCTGCATTTCGTATGCAGATTTTCTGGGCCAATGCTTTGCAGAGAGACGTTTTCCCAGTTCCTATCGAGTACGACGATGGGCGCTTGGTCAGCAGCACCAAAATGGAAAACATAAAGATTGGGCATACCTGGTGGTCCATGGAGTAGAATCATCTTGTTCCAAGATATCAAGTTGGCATTTACGTTGTTGCCAGCGAAGAGTAAGGAAGTGCAACAGTAGTTGAGCAACATTGATTTGATCGAATCCTCCACGACGATGGAGTCCCAGAGTCCTGCAAGGAGACGATTGGGAAGCTCTATTTGTTCACCAAGCGGTAGATCAGCTCCTTCTCCCTCCAGAAATTCTGCTTCAGGCTCTTCATCCAGCATACGAAACGCGTGTACAATAATGTCAGCTTGCCAAAAGGACACTTTTTGTCCCAAGGGCAAATCTGTTACGAAGATGCTCTCCACTATATCCAAGAGATCGTCTGGAATTGGAATCCAGCCATTTTGGAAAATTGTGTACTGGGTGGAGAGTCGCTCTTTCACAAGCGCACTGACATCAGCTGCTTTTGATCGACACGATCTCTTGATCTCGGCTTCAACATGAACAGCCACCTTCAATCGAGAGGAGAGAATATTTGACTTTGACTCAGTGGATGAGGACAAAGGAGAAGAAGATTCCGTTTCCTTCTCGTTGGTTGATTGGGAACTTGTTGACATGGCACTCATGGATGGAAATCTATGAATAACAATTCCTCCTTCTTTGATTGGCAAATTCTGCGATGGAATAAAACTTTGAATGTATATGCGTCAGCGAAAGGCGTTTTTTGGTTTTGATCTTTTGGATTACTTCATCGCGGATAGAGAATCTTGTGCTCCGCTCCAGCATGGAGCAGCGAGGAGAATAAACTTGAAACGCACTTCGTCATATGTCGTTTGTCGCATATGAGATCGGACATGTGACATCCGACAATCCACACGGATTGGGAGGCCGGTTGAGCAGCTGCGACACGCACGCGTGGTCGATCAATTGCGACACAACAAAAGTGGTCACACATGTGAACCACGAGAGGCCCGCCAGCCAGCCAGCACCATGTTCATCCGAGAAACTATGCTTGAGTTCGTCTTATCTTGACTGTCGTTACTTTCCACATAATTGTATTTACAATCGCACCCAGTATAAAATGGTACGTGATCAGCTTTGTGTGGGGCAATGATGCCCTCAATTTTCCACTCATGGATCTCTGATAAATTTTCTATATTTGTTATCTGCAATGTCGTCGTCAATAGGCTGATACTAAGAAGGAAAAGGCTGTTGAGGAGGTCACCACCGTTGCCAAGAAGGAGGGTGAGGAATACTTCGCCGTTGCCCACATCTTCGCTTCGTTCAACGATACCTTCGTGGTAAGTCAAAAGTTATTTTGTTGTCGTTTGTTTCATCGACGGGATTTTAATTTCGTTTCTTTTCTTCGACCTTTTTCATCGCTCCTTTTTAGCACATCACCGATCTTTCCGGTCGTGAAACTTTGTGCCGTATCACTGGTGGCATGAAGGTCAAGGCTGACAGAGACGAATCTT
This sequence comes from Poteriospumella lacustris, assembly GCA_008000375.1. Taxonomy (NCBI): domain Eukaryota; class Chrysophyceae; order Chromulinales; family Dinobryaceae; genus Poteriospumella; species Poteriospumella lacustris. The sequence goes on from SMOI01000187.1 coordinate 3,905, forward strand.
CCCCTTACGCTGCAATGCTTGCCGCCATGGACGCCGCTGCCAAGGCCAAGGAGTTGGGTGTCACTGCTGTTCACATCAAGATGAGAGCCACCGGTGGTAACCGAACGAAGACCCCTGGCCCTGGTGCCCAATCCGCTCTTCGTGCCCTCGCCCGTTCTGGCCTCAAGATTGGCCGCATCGAGGACGTCACCCCTATCCCCACAGACTCTACCCGCCGCAAGGGCTCTCGCCGTGGTAGAAGACTCTAAATTCCCAACCTTCTTCGCGATTGTAATAGCATAAATCAAAATTTCATAGTTGTGCTTCTCTTCACAACGAAGCGTAGCTGTCCTGAACATGGATCTTGCTCGTGTTGATGCTGCCGACGCTTCTAATTCGTGGTTGACCACTGAACAACAACGCTGTTTGCCCCGTCGTCTAATTTAGTTACGATCGATAAAAACCGTGCATTATCCTCTTCGAAAAAATGTTTGTCTGTTGTGACAGTGACAGGGAGGACAATGTGGACGAACGTAACCTTGCTGTCTGAAGACTCCACTCCGATACTCTACATTTGTACAAGAAGCTTATCGCCAGCCTTTACAAGCTTATTGCCCTCTTACATCTTTCCATTTAGAGTCACCCAAGCCACAAAGGCGAAGCTTAAAGGAAGTTTAAGTACACCTTGAGGTACTTCTGAAACGCATCGGCATCACAAAATACTCGCTTAGTTACTGAATCGCAAGCTTGTTTCGACACCAGCGAAAGATATCCACATACATATATATGGAAGGGTAACATTTCTGCTTGTGTTTACAACAAATAGTGGAAAAGCGAATCCATTTATAGTGAGTGACCTGTAACGTTACCCGTTACAGCTGTACTGTGTACTGTGGGCACTAAAGTCGCTCCGATTTCCTCCACATTTTCTTCAATATGACCGACCGACGCCGACTGGCAGCGCCAGTGGAGGCCTTCTCTCCGATGGGCGGGCCATTTTTAGGCTCTGCGCCCCATGCCCCATGGCTCGCTGCTGTTGGAAGAGGAACGAGAATTGCAACTCTTTGATTCGTCATTTTGGTCCTCTTGGTGGGTGCTATGTTCTTCGACTGATTCTCTTGGTGGATAACGAGTGGAATCAGAAGTAGATAGAATATCGCGATGAATGTCTACAAGCAAGTAGGAGGCGCGCAGTCTATTGATATTCGAGGCGCCAAAGGCTCGAATGCCATTTCGATAAATGGGACATATGATCCCACAGATGAAGTTTGCAATGACATGCCCGTATACCAAAAGCGTGGCGACCCAAACAAATGGATGGAATACTTCACACAATCGAAAAAATGGTACATAAAAGCAACAACCGATCGGGGGAAAGCACGAGGTTGGTTACGGCTGACGGCAGATCCAGCCGTAACCCCGGAGAAATGCGATGGCAATTGTGAAGTATGGGATGGTAGCAAATGGACATCACAACCAACAGTAAATATCGTCACAGCCAAACAACGGCATGAGGATGATTTGAAACATGGCAGTTTGCGACGTATTCGAGCAACACCTGTTCGAATTACTGGTGCCACGGGACCGAGTGGACCATCCATCAATGGTATTTATGAACCAACAGAAGAATGTTGTGGTGGATGGCCAGTCTATCGGAAAAAGGATGATCCCGAGAAATGGTTGGAATATAACGTAGCCAGTCAAGAATGGTTTGTAAAACCAACAACAGATCGTGGGAAACCGGAAGGTTGGCTGTGTATCGCCTCGGATCCACCGACACGTCCAGAATTAACAAAAGGAACATGTGATGTATGGGATGGAGAGCGATGGATTGCACAAAACACAGTGGTTATCAAACCGTTACCCGGGTATTTCCGCGGTATGACCGAAGTACAAATATTTTGTACCGAAGAAATCAAAAAATCCCACGAAAAACTCACGAATACACTCAACAAAGCCATCAAAATCTTACAAGCATCTATCCCACCGGAGAAAATCGCCGAAGGCACCATGCAACTCGCCGCGATGAACTCGGATTACGATCGACAACTACAAATCTTGCGCAAGAAACGCGACGAAGAAAAAGAGCGAGAATCACAAGAACAACAACGCGAAATGCCTGAGCATCGAGATCTCGGGGAATACGACGAAGAAGACGACGAAGACGACGATCTAGACGACGACGAAGATGACGAGGATGACGACGAAGATGACGACGGTGTCTTTGACGACGACGACGACGAACACGTGCACGACGCCAACGTCAAGGCCGCGATTGCTGCGGCTGCAGCGCAAAAGAAGAATGGTGCAGTGTTTGCTTCAACGTTGGCGGCAGCGGCGGCGGCGGATGCGGCGACGGCCGCCGCAGCGGTGGCGGAGTCCAAGTAACCCCCCTTCGCCCTCCTTCGCCCTCCCCGCCCCTCCTCACCCTTTCACCGACCCACCCCCACCCCTCCCCTCTGTGTGAACGGCGTTTCCACCCACGCCGTTTTCCTGTTCTATGTAATAAAGAAAGAAAGAAAAAAACTCTCACCAAAACCACAAGAAAACATGACAACTCCTCCGTCTCCGACAGGTAGACCGACTCTCTCTTTCTCTCTGTCTCTTACAGGTGGGCACTGCCACTCAGACTACGACTACGACCGCTGCTGCTACGACCGCTACCACAGCGACGTTTCACTTATTACTTATCGCTTCAACGTGCGCTGTTTCTCCGCAGAGACCACCACTTGTTCATCGACCGCCAACCCTTTCCGCTTCCGGACACTGTGAATACACGACCGCGCTTGGTTGTGTTCGTCGAGATACTCCTCACCGAATTCTTCCAGTTCTTCTTCGGTGCGGGGTCGCCAGAACGGATCCGACGCCATCGCTTCCCAATGCGAAAACGACAATTGCGGTGCCGTGCCACTGCCCGACGTCTTCTTCAACAATTCTTGCGCAAAATGAAACGAATTCGCGACGGGCAAATACGCCGACAGGACGAAGAGATTGGTACCCTCGATGATGTCCTCTTGGTAGACGGTTCCCCGTCGACGAGAGAGCACCGCATACAAATTGCCCAGTTGCGACTGACCGCATTGCAAATTGCACGCGAAAATCGGTTCAATGAGACGTGACGCACCGGACAACAGGGCCAATCGCATGCTCTCTTTCGTCTCCGAGATCAATTGACCCGTGTGAATCGACGTCACCACCCCCGCCGCGGAACCATTCACCACCCCAGCAACACCAGCACTGGGAGAGGAGGCCGCCGACGACGACAACAACTGCGCAAAGTCCTCAGTGCCCACGATATGCTCAGCCAACGCCGCGACCACTTCGATTTTGTTGATTTGGAAGCACACGCCGTGCATCGGTTCATGCATCAACGGTCCCGCGCCGACGGCTTCATGGAAACCGGCCACAATCGACGTGTGCAACCGTTGCCACAGCGCATGGAACGACGCATGTTCGCGGTCGATGTGGGCCACCGTTTGGCCCCAAAACCCTTGTTCCACCGCCTCGTCGCCGCTACCACTGCCACTGCCATTGCCACTGTCCATCATCGTCGCCGCCAACTTCGCGAGATACGTCTGCGGCAAGAACAACCCACGATTGTCCACGATCTCCATCGTCACTTGTGGATGAAACGCCAACAGATTCGTGGGGCAAAACCGTGGACCCAGGGCAATCAATCGTTGCGTCACCGTGGACAGGGCGGTGTCCGCATACCCCGGGCGTTCACTGAGTTTGTTGGTCAATTCCTGTTGAAAAGCGGCCCAGGTCTTGTCGGTGGTCTTGTGACGCTGCAAAAACTCACGGACTGTCGTCTCCGCGTGCACGGGCTCTCGTTGGGTGAGATATGCATGCGACAAGGATTCATCCAGCGCCGCAAAGCCCGTGACATCTTGTTCCAAATGGTTCATCGCCGTGAGCGGCACGGGTATCGCTTGGATGGTCACCGCTACGTTCTTGGCTTCGACCGTGTATCGGACATAGCCCTGACGGGCTCGGGCAATGCCCGGTAAGTCACACCAGGGCGGAGGAAGTTTGGACGCCAACGAGGCATCGGTCGGAGGCGCCGTCGAGGTCAACGGGGGCAAATGCTGCGTTTGGAAGTTCTCTGCGGCCGCTTGTAGCTCGGCGGGGGTCGAATACGCTTGTACCGCGGCTTGCAACGCCGCCACGGCACTGCCCGCAATCAACGGAGGAGGAATCGTGGCAAAGGCCGGATGCGCGATCGCCGTCGGGGTCGTCGGAAACGTCACGTCGTCCAACACGACACCCTCGCGGAACGAGACCAACGGCTCGGACACCTTCAACGCACATCTATCGGTACAGCAACCCCCACCACATTTAGACACGTGTATACCATAGCAGAGCAGGAGCAGGGTCACTTACTTGGCAAACTTGTCGACCAACGTCTTCACACATTGATCGAGATGCAACTCGCCTAGACACGTCATCGTGCGTTGTCCACTGCTGTCGACACCAATCTCGACGACGGGATCAAACTGATTCAAGGCTTGCAATCCCATTTCCAATGCACGTAAATGCATGGTGTTTTCGGGTTCTACGGCGACTTTCAACATGGGTTTCGATTGAAACGTGATGGCTTTCAACGGGGGACACAGCCAGGTGTCACTGATCGTCGCGGTTTTCAAGATGTAGTCCTCCAAGCCAACGATACCGACGATGTTCCCCGCGGGGACTGTGTCTGCGGCCGCAATGGAGGGGCCTAACAAGAGATAACAACCGAGTTTGTCGGTGTGTAGATCCGGGACACGTGTGATGCTACCCTGCAAGGCGGTGGGGATGGCCTCGTTGGTGTAGACGTCGGGTCGATTGTTGTCCTGCGACAAGGCGGCAAAGGCAAACGGGTCGTGTTTGTGACCCACGATGTGCACGGGACTGTCACGCTTCAACGTGCCGGAGAAGATACGTCCCAAGGCTAAAAACACTTCTTGATCCGGTGCGAGAGGTGGCGGTGGTGGGACAACCGCCGTCTCGTCACTTGACTCTTCCCCGGCAGCTGCCGCTGCTGCTGCTTCGGCTGCACGGGCCGTTCGCATGGTTTGAAGCATCTCTACGTCACGTTTAGAGAGTTCCGCGACCCGAACCGGCATCATTTTAGAGACAAAGACCACCAACGGTGCCTCCGGCGACGTGTCACACGATTCGATCGCTTTTTTAATCTTCTCCAACTTCTGCTCGCCGATACTCTCGCTATCCTCGTCCAGAGACAAATAATGACTCTCCATCAACGTTTGGACACGCAATCGTTGCGCTTCGACAGGATTTGGCATGTTGCGAATCACCATCCGCAAAATGGAATCGGCCAGGGGCAACCAACGTCGCATGATGGATTGCAACGTGGAGCGAGGATCCCGCGCATTGATTTCACGCTTCTCCAGGTGAATGCCCAACTCCGATTTGGCGTATTCTACCGTTCCCAGTAAGTCTCGTTCAACCATCAACGTTTCGTAGACTTTCCAAATGGGTTCAAGGACCAACGTCGCGAACATCGGTTGCTTTTGAGCATCCGCGTGATCGATTTTGGTGATTTTCTTGGTCTCCAGATTCAACGAGTAATCATCAAAGAGATACTTGCGGAGAACACCTTTGTTCAAACCCAATTTCTTATGCCACGTGTTGATAAACTTCATCAACCCAAAGCCCCAACCATCAAAGGCTGAGGCGAATTGGACGTTACCCTTTTCTGGTGCGAAGGTCCATTCAGCGACCATCGGGTCATCATCTGGGATGTTTGCATCTTCCATCGTGACTCCTTTCAGTTCGTTGGCTTTGATATACTCGGAATTGACCAAGGTAAAGGCCAACGCATTGACGTTCTCGATGATGCGTCGTAGGTGATGGAAGGCCTCTGCAGGCGTGAGGCGCAATTCGGACACCAACCGATCAATTTTATTGAGCACCAAACAAGGACGCATGCGCTCTTTCAACGCCTTGTAAATAACAGCATGCGTCTGAGTGCAAACGCCTTCCAAAGCGTCGACCACGATCAAGGCACCGTCGCACAACCGGGCAGCGGTGGACACATCCGACGAAAAGTCGATATGACCGGGTGAATCGACAAGATTGATAAGGTAATCTAGGTTGGAGCCATTGGTAGCATCCGCACCCGCTTCGCCTTTTTCCTCGAAGTGGTAGTACAAAGCGATCGCCGATGAATGCATCGTAATACCGCGCTTCTGTTCCTCTTCAGTGGAATCCAGAAATCGAAGTTTTCCAGCCAGCTTGGAAGAAATGATACCATTGGAGCTCACGAGCGAATCCGACAGGGTGGTTTTACCGTGATCCACATGGGCTAAGATGCAGAAATTGCGAATATTCTCTTTGTTGTGTTGCAGCGCCAACAAGGTCGACACATCCACACGTTGTGACATCTTTCACACGGCGGTGGTTACTTCGGATGACAGAAATGCAAAGATTATGAGAGCAATAGTTACGCAATGACATTATAATTGCTTGGTTCTTGGCGAGAAGCGAGAAGTCGTCACGAAGAAGATGGATGAATCGCAGGAGTGGGGCTGTTTGGCTGGTGGGACGAAATGTGGACATGGTACATACGTAATGAGAGATAAATATACTTAAGCACGTATTGTCAACTATTTACCGTACATTGACACGATGGTGACGACTCTTTTCACGTGCTGAAAAGACACCTTTCACATACATGACTAACATCACATCATCTGAACAACTTCCTCTCTTCATTATCAGAAGATAAGAGGAGCGAATAAGGAAACTTGCCATTCCACTTCTATCGAATCCCGAGGTTTGGCGATTGCAAAAATCATAAAAGGAAGAACCGAAGTCCCTGCGCCCTGACGGAAGCATCGAACAGCACCCCACCAGCAAGTCGCAATACGTGAAAGATGAACTGTGGATTTATCTGCTTAATATTCTTGACAGTGCTATTGATGGAGACGTCGTCCCATAGGTATCATTCGCTGCTCGCTCTGCAAGGAGGTGCACGACCAAACCGGTCCCGGCGATCAAAGCACTTAGGTTTTCGTTCGATGGTGAAGTCATTTTGGCTTAGTTTAATTGATCCAGGAAATGAAGATGCTTTAGTTCAATCCACTTCACAGCGTTCTCCCTCTGAGAAGAGTAGTCGTCCAAAGAAAAGCTGGTTTGGAAAGAAGGATAAGAAGAAGCAGTAAACTGTGTGCGTAGCCGCGTAGCCGCGGCATAGAATGCCCTTGGCAGCCCAAAATGTAAATCAAGACTGTATATATAAAGTTATGAGAGCAATCAAGTTACATGAGTCAAAGAACTTTCATTTGAATAATTTTGGCGGAAACGTGAACAAAAATACTAGATAAAATAACGACGACCAATTGAATCTACTCACAATTGCGTCATCAAAAAAACAAATATGATCTATGTACAGTCAGTAAAACACAGCAGAGTCGTGCTTGTTTGTTCAAACGAAACAGCTCTGGTGGAAGGATCTTAGTCCTTCGCCGATGCAAGTTCACGATGAATAGCCCTTCCGATGCCACCAGAAATGATCTTTTCGGCGGAATCGAAAGCAACGTCTCTCCGCGCCTTGTGCAAAACCGCCTTCTCGTCAAGTAAATCAGAACAGGAGCAGCGGTGGTGATGCTCATCTTTCTCCTCCTCGTCAAATCTCAGGGTCTGTGCAACAGCAGATAAAGACTTCGCATCGGCCACGTGCTCCGTCGATTCCAACGACGACCGACAGACTGGGCACCACGATTGCTGAAAATCAAAACGAAAGAAAAACAATTAGAACACCATGATTCTAAGAGTAATGTTGGAGAACCTTACCAGCTGGATCCAACGAGATAAACACTCCGCATGAAAGTAATGGCGACACTTCGGAATTCTGATGATATCTGCTCCCACGTCGATTTCATCCTTGCAAACCGCACATTCATTGTCCTCGCCAGAGCAAAATTTCTCTTGAAGCAAGTGTGAAATGGCTTCCGCATTGGCTGGATTGAGCTTGTACGGAGTATTGTTTTCAGAGTGCAAAGCAAGAGTTTCCTGTTGCATCGTGTTCATAATTGCCCCAAAGTTCGGAAGCGACCCATCCTCAAAGAACATCATGTTGAAAAGAAGATCATCGTTATCAAGACCCAAAGACATTGCTGTTTGAGCAAACACGTCGGCCATTCCACCGTCGGCAGCGTTTTCACTGGGAGAGCTCGTGTCGGATTGCTGAGCATGGCGGTACAAGAAATCCACAGCATCTCTTGCTTGAACTCGTGAATCCGTACTGTTAGGCCCAGAATGATGATTATGGGAGGATGAGCTTCCAAGACTTCGGTTGCTGGACGCGCGGGGAGGAGTGGAAAATGTTGTTGTGTGAGAAATGGCCGATCGAAGAACAAATGGGCTATCCGCGGGAAAGAAATCTTCTCCTTCGCGAGCACACGCACGACCATTGCCAGCGACATCAACTCTCAAATGGGGTTCACCGGGATTTGATAAAGGATGGCTCATACGTGAACCCGTTGCAACTTGTCGGGTTCCAGAAACGGTCTCATCTGCTTCAGTATTTTTCTTACTGGCCTCCCCGTCCGCTCTTTTATTGAAGCTGACAGCCGATCCCATTGTTAATTCAACGAATTATTAAAAAGGAATTTGCACAATGCTTTGCAGCGAATTTTCCGAAAAGAAATCAGAGGCGAGATACCGCTTGCGACACTCTCCTCAAACTTACCACAATAACCACCAAAACCACCCTTGCACACACGTCCAATCCACGTCACAAAAGGCAATCTCCGTAGTGAAAAAGATCACCTTTGTCTGGAAGTTTGTGATTTTTGTAGCAATCGAAATCACTTTACCCTCTGTTACGTGTTGTAGATGTCGGCGCAATTTTCGCCAAATGTGCTGGCCGACGCAAGCGGTCCGTTGCACACTGCACTCACTGCACACACAGCAAAACACTGCCCACCACCTTTTTCCTTGATGCACAGAAAGTTTATAGGAACCTTTGGGTTTGGATACTCTTTCAGCATCGAGAGCATCGTCGAGAGCATCGAGCAGAGATTGGTTTCTTTTGAGAGGCCAAGTCGATCTTTGTTGACCAAACCTTTTCATAAACATTTCCCAACCATCAAAGGGATTTGTGGTGAAATCTAGTTGTGGCGTTGCTGCTTTGAAAGAAAGCCCTAACTGTGTCGTCATCAGACGCGCATTTCTTTTTGGTTTAGGTAGCTAAAGATTCAAAGTGTAAGAGATGGGAGGTTTGATTTGCTGCTGTTGGCGAATGTTTTGTTGCGAATGCACGATTTGCGACAAACGCGATGACTGGAAGATTGACGATGAGATTCGCCCGGGTGAGATTGGCGCTGGTTTCCTCTACAAGAAGGCTAAAGGATCCGCCATGTGGAGCAAACGTTACTTCGTGCTCACACACTACAAACTTTGCTATTATCTGGAACGTGATCGACAAGCTCTCAAAGGAGAAATCGTTTTAGCCGGGGCAACGGCTAGCAACAGTACAACGAGGGCGAATACAAAAAAGAAATATTATTTCAACATCTCTCATCCACAATGCGGTGTTCGGGAGCTCTACGTGAAGTCAGATAATCGCCGTCAGCAATGGATTGAACGGATCAACATGATTTCCCAAGAGCTGATCAAAAATGCTGTGTATGGTAAACTTCTCAAGCAGGGAGGATTGGGTAAGAGCACGTGGCAAGAGAGATGGTGTATTAGCGTCCGCGACACCATTGACTATTTCGACTCCCCCACCGAAAATCAAAGCAAGGGTACCATAGGTGAGCAATCGTCTATCTGCTTGATTTTGACAACCTATAAAATTAATCGTGTATTGTGTATTTAGTGATCACCAATGCCGTAATCAATCCGATCAAGGTGAAAGATCGCTTCTGCTTCGAAGTCACTGCCAACGGCCCCGCGAAAGGAGGCAAGAAAGCGAACAAGAAATACGTTTTTGCTTGCGATAAGGAATATGACCGTGACAAATGGGTCGAGTTGTTGAAGCGAAACTCCATTCCTTCCACTCAACGACAACTTGATGCTGATGGCAATGAAATCATTCAACCCCCAGCAACAGGCGGTTCAAACCCAATTCATGAAACTGCGGCCAGCAACGAAGAAGATGGCAACGAATATTCAGAAGCCGACGAAGGAAATTCCTACAGCCAAAGTATGTCTGTGAATACGGGCCTTTGCGGCTATTTGATGAAGAAGTCTCCGGCCGTCATGAAGGGTTGGCAAAAGAGATACTTCCGTACCGAGCCCAGCGGTGATATCACGTACTTCAAATCCGAAGAGGACTCCAAGAAGCCAGACGGTGAGGTGAAGGGTGTCCTTCGGATGAAGGACATTGTGGCGCAACCTTTGGGCATTCAGTTCAATGAAAAGACTTACGAGCTTACTCTTCAGCTGCAAACAAAGAAGGTCTTCCTCAAGGCATCGAGTTTGGACGAAGGAACCGAATGGGCTCAGAATATTATCAACTTTGTGGAGGCGCTTCAAGCCAATCGTGCGTAACCCCCTTCCTGTTTTCAAAATTTGTGATTATGATGGCTAATGCTTATTGTTGTCAACATATGCCATAATGTGTGGTGTGAGAGACGGCGCTTGTTCAGATATTCGACGTATCTGTACCGTCTTTCTCTCTGCTTCTTTTCCTACCTCAAAACATTCATGCGTTTGCTTGCCTTCGGGGGGTTATCCTGTTAGGCCCCATTCAGAAGTCCTATGTAAAGCAAAAATAAAATAGAGAATCGCTCAAAGAGTAACCAAAGAGATTATAGCCCGCAGTTAATAACACACTTGTCGTTCAGTCCCCATCATCAACCACCCACCCGGTCGTGGCGTTTCACTTTTCTGCAGCGGTGGTGTGGTTGATGGTGCCATCTTTGACTTGAACTTCGGAGTCCGTGAGACTCGCAAATACGACGCTCGTTGTTGGACCACTTCCTCTGAAGATTCTTGGAAAATGATCGAAATCGACGACGAAGTGTGGGGTATTTTTATGCTTTCTGGTCCATTTGAGAGTAACCACAATCACAATATACGTATTCGATAATTTTTGACATTTGAACATGGCCTCTTTCTTTGCAAACACTCCTTACGAACCTCCAAATGCTATCCTTGGTGTAGCCAAGGAATGTAACGAAGATCCATTCCCCGAGAAAATCAATTTGACTATCGGAGCTTATCGGGACGATCATGGGAAACCCTATGTCTTGCCCAGTGTTGCGGAAGCCAGACAAGTTTTGCACAACGCGAATGTTGACCATGAGTACCTTGTGCAGGACGGTTTTGCGAAATTTGTGGAAGTCGCCCAAGAGCTCATGTTTGGAAAATTACTACCCAATGCCTATACCATCCAGGCTGTTGCTGGAACAGGAGCTGTTCGTCTTGGAGCTGATTTCTTGAAGCGTATCTTACCTGATGCTGTGGTCGCTATCCCGGATACCACCTGGCAGAACCACCCAGCTATTTTCACTGCAATCGGGTACCAGGTGACCACTTACCGCTATTTGGCCGAGGATCGCTGCAATTTGGACTTTGATTCCATGCTTGCTGATATTCGAGCTCTACCGCCTCGCTCAATTCTTTTGATGCACAGCTGCGCGCATAATCCTTCCGGATGTGATCCATCCGAAGACCAATGGCGACAGATCTTGGAAGCTGTCCAGGCCAATGATCTGCTGCCGTACTTCGATAATGCTTATCAAGGCTTTGTTTCTGGTGATCCTGAAGTTGATGCCTTTGCGGTTCGTCTTTTCGCGGAGGCGGGCTGTGAGCTGATCGTTGCCTCCAGTTTTTCGAAGAACTTTGGACTTTACGGAGAAAGAGTTGGAGCCTTACATGTTTTGTGCCGAAGCGTGGAGGATCGCAATAAAGCTGCTTCTCTTCTTCGTGCACTTGCTCGTTTGCTGTACAGCACATGTCCCAGCTTCGGAGCGAGAATTGTCGCCACAGTTTTATCGGATCCCGCACGAAAGCAAAAGTGGTTGAATGATTGTTCAAATATGGCACATCGCCTGCTTAATGTTCGCCAGCAGTTGCTTGATTTGCTTGTTGCGAAGAATGTGAAAGGCACATGGGGTCATGTTGTCAAACAGCGCGGTATGTTCAGCTACACAGGTCTCCCTGCTTGGGCAGTGCAGCAATTGAAAACGGAACATCACGTGTACATGCTCAGCGATGGTCGTATTAGTCTTGCTGGATTGAATCCATCCAACATCGAGCGCTTTGCTGATGCTGTAGCTGCTGTTTTGGGTACCAACGACGCGGTATAAATTATGTGGAGCGCTATGTCTGTTACTGCACTGTACATTTACTTTTCGTGGTCCCTTGCTACTCCAACCCATAAGTTGCTGTTCTTCCCTCTGCCTTTGTTGTAAACATTCTGCCTTCTGTAAGTTTCTTCCCCATTTGTGTCCTTACAATCGTCCTGGGTGCGTTTGATCTGGACTCAGTCCAATTGGCGAATCGCCACCGAATCCCAACCAGGAGGGCAAGTCATCCGATTCTTTGAGTTTTAACGAGTCAGGTAAGTGGCTCCCATCTGCAAACGGAGTTTCATGCAGCGAGGATGCAACCTCTCGCAGAGTTTCCAGATCGAAGCCAATCTACATGCGTTGTATAACGTTGTAACAAGTGAAGTTCGCAAGCGTCTAACATGGGTAGAAGTCTTACCGAACTCCGCGAAGCCATTCCACTGCTCGAAAAGAAGGACATCTCCGTTGAAAAAGGTGGAACCGAAGTAGAGCTGCAGCAAGGTCAGTCGAGCGCTTGCATCATTCTACACCAACAAACACTTACTTGGTTGGAATCATCTCACGATGGTAGTACCGCGACAAATATTCGTTCCCCATGCGGGCAAAGACTTGTTCGCCTTCCTCCGCTTCCGCAATACCTCGACCCATGAGAAACTCTTGGACATCTGTGATGTCGAGACACGTGCGTGATTCCAGTTGCCAGTTGCGAGTAAATGCGACAGTCTGGTGTTGTTACCATTTGAAAAAGCGATGATATCGGCCTCTATTGGGGTGTAGCTCATGTTATGAAGATCATCGGATTCAACATGAGTAAACGATGACCCAGAATTGGATCGATTGCAATCCTGTTCCTTTCGTTTTCTGCCGCTGGTCATTTTGTGGACTGCGGAGTACCAACGATTCTTCACCTCATTTTCACTTACCGGTAATGACAGCAACATATGATGTAGTAATCTCGTGCAAATATGATAAAGGAGAGTGATTTACCTTCGCCCTGGCATTTCCGCAGCAATTCTGGTCCAGGAGTTTCCTAAACGCGATTGTGCTTCGACTAAATGTTGATCCTCTTCGGAGGTCCACTTCGATTTCTTCAAGTTCGGGTCCAGATGATTACACCATCTCTCACGGCACTGTTTGGTCGTGCGACAGCCACCTAGAGCTTTCACTATTTCGGTCCATGTTGCATTCTTGAAATCATTTAACAAAGCTCGGAAGGTGAAAAGTACCAACTCAGTACTAACCATATTCATCTGTTCCATAATGATACGGTCCTCATCGGGGCTCCAGTATCCTCTTCTCTTCATTTCCACTCAGCTTTTCGTTCTTCAGATATCATTGTGATTCCTTTTCACAGGAAAGGAGTGCACTTGAACTGGGCCCACGTGGTCAGATTGTTATGACCACATCATCGGCTTGAAAAATTGAGTCAAACTTAACTTGTCACCTTCGCGGTGCTTTTGGCACTACGACAACCCCTTCCAGTAGGCCAATAGCTTTGTCAGCGACTACATTTCTAATAGGTTGTGAAATGAAAGGCACAATCATGTTATCCTTCATCGATATGAAGATCTTGTCCACCATCATGTTGGGTAACACGAAAAGGAGGGCCAAACAAATGGCAGCGATGATTATCAAAACTTTCACTGGCTCGTCCCAAGTCAATGTTGAAATCCGTCATACCCAATATTGAAATGCTCTTATCTTCCTCAATACCTATTCGATGTCCAGCGCTTTTCAATACTACTCTTGGGTATGCCGGAAATATGACTGGGGACGAGCTCTTGAAAGTTTTGATAATCATCGCGGCCAATTGTTTGGCCCTCCTTTTCGTGTTACCCATCGTAGGGGTGTCCAATCGACTCGCGTCTCAGTGTTGGATATACTACTCCCGTTCGTTCGGAGTAGTTGCTAGTAATCCATAATCCCCACCCGCTGTGCGTGGTGTAGCAGGTCGCCCTCATGGCCGTCATCGTCGTCGTCATCGTCGTCATCGTCGTCATCGTCGTCATCGTCGTCATCCTCATCGTCGTCGTCACCACCAGCATTCCTCGTCGTCTCGTCGGCGGCTTGTTGACAGGCTGCTGGATGGCTGACGAGCGATGTTCCACTCAATAGACGAGATGGAACCCCTGGAAGCACACACACTATTTGCAGTAAGTCCTACTAGTTCAGTGATCTCTTCTCTCTTCTTGTGTCGATATCCGTCGGTCTTACAAACAACAGGGAAGCGAGATGCGGAATATTTCAGTGATTCAGGATCATCTGGTCGCAGTGGGAGGAGATGCAAACAACTCAAGCCCCGTTGTGTCTATCGCTTTGAATCACACGCATCATCGTTTATATTCTCTGACCGAGGATGGAATTTTTTCAACGTATGATATCAGTGATCATTTCCGATTTTTGTCGTCCACCAAGTTAGAGTTCGATGGCGTTCAAGAACAATGGTTTGGCTTGGATTTCCTTATCATTGGCTCTACCGTGGTGGCTTTATCTCGTGAGGGTAGCATTGTGACTGCTGATGACAACGGCGAAAATGATTCCGGTAACTTAGAAAATGTTGATCAAATTGGCATGATTGACGGCGGCATCCATGCCGCCTCGTGGAGCCCGGACTATTCTTGCCTGGCGATATTGACGGGCAACAACACCATGTTGCTCATGTCCAATACGTGGGAACCCATCAGTGAGATTGATTTTCCCGCGTTCGATCCGCAGTCACCGGTGGGGTTGTCGTGGAAGGGCGACGGCGAACTACTCTCCGTCGTATCGCAGGATGCGTCCGATAACACGTACCACGCACGTATTTACAACAAATCTCTTCAGCTGTATGCCACTGGACGCAATGTTGCCGATGGACCAGCAGCCATTCTCAAGGGGCTTGGTGGCTGTACCGCTTTCGCACCGAATGGCACACTGGTCGCCGTGTATCAACGTCGTGCGGCAGAACTACCACAGGTGGCCTTCCTCGAGAAGAATGGCTTGAGACATGGCGACTTTGACTTGCGTGTACGTGTTGTTCTTTCCTCCTCTGATTGATTTTGCTGTGACTAACCGTTGATCCATCATCTGCTGTAGAAACCGCCACCGGTCCCCAGTGACATCCAAGTGGGTGACTGGGATGTGAAGCAGTTGTCCTGGGACATGACCAGTACCGTCATCGCTGTCAGTTGGTCTACGTCGATTGTTTCGTCTACATCGCCGTCCATGCCATCAGCAGGCGCATGGGGTTGTGTCCAGCTGTACTATCGTGAGAATTACTATTGGTATTTGAAGCAACAATGGACGGGCCTCGATCTCGCGTTCTTGACCTTTGACAACGAAGTACAAGGTCGTTTGTACATGCGACAAACGGCGACGGTGGGGGCGGAGCAACGAGTATCACCCGCCATTCGCACCGTGGATACCTTTTGGAAGATCGCGTCGTCTCATTGTCGCGATGGCACCGTGACCGTGACCGATGGCGATACCCAACATTTCACCCCGTTGGGGTACAACAACGTCCCGCCGCCCATGAGTATGTTTCAAGAGAAATGGTCGTCGGTTCCAACGGTGACGGGCCATCAACAGACCTGTGCACGGAGCGTTTCGTTTTGGCAGGTGACGACGGGGCATACGGACCACAACGACCACATCGCTTGGGGTGCGGCGGTGTTGTTGAACGAAGAGGGGTTGGTCTCGTTTGTCCTCGGCAATGCTCGCGGTCGTATTACCCGCGGGGGATATCTTCGTATCCCGAATCCGCATCGGGCAGCGTTACGTGAGATAACGATTCTTCCGTTGCAGGCCTCGGACGAGACGTTGAAAAGCGGCGGTGGCGGCGGTGGCAGTGTGAAGCTGGCGGTGGTAGCAGTCGGCTCATTGGCCTACCGCGTAGACGCCGAGCATGCCGACGCCCTGGCGAAGGATCTTCTCTTTGTCGTTCATCTCGACGAAGCGTCGTTGTGCCAGTCCTCGCGTCAACCGACGGACGCCGTGGCCTTCACCCATCACTACGTCCTCGACAACTTACCGGGCACCATCTACGCGCTCAGCAGCATCGTCGGTGAAACGCACGCCCTCGCCGTGGGCATGAAAGACCACGAAACGGCCAATTTCGATGTGTACCGCTTGGACTTCGCCCACGCCTACGCGGACTTGGCGACGGAGGAGAGCCTGCCGGCCAATGCCACCATCGACTACGCCGCCTTCCCGCAGGAACATTTACTCGTAATTCCGGAAATCTGTCCCCAGTTTTACGTCGTCGTCAACCCCACCGCCGCTCCTGCCGCCACCGCCGCTACAGCGGCAACTGCGGACCACGCCGCGACGGTGGCAATGCCGTCGAGTTACTATTCCCACACGGTGATCTCCCTGTCGTTGAAAAACCGCTTGTACGTGGGGGAGGTCCTCTTGGTACCCGGAGCGTCCTCGTTCGCCTTCAACCACGCGTACAACATGCTGCTCTTCATCACCGTCGGCACCAAGCCCATGCTGCACTTCGTCACCTTTGGCACGTTGTTGAAGATCAATCCGTTGATGGGCGAAGAGCAACAAGATCTCTTCGAGGCCGCTGAGCCACGTCCCGTCGAACGTGGCGCTCGCTTGATCGCCTCCATCGAATACGACTCCAAAATCATCATTCAACTGCCACGCGGCAACCTCGAGACCTTTGAACCTCGTCCGTTGATCATTCTTCGGGCACAACAATTGCTCAACCAACGACACGTCGCCGACTGTCTCTTGTTGCTGCGTCTACAGCGCATCGATTTGAATTACCTCGTCGATTTCGACCCGACGATCTTCTTCGCCGCCTTGGCCCAGTGGATCCCCGAGGCGCTGCAGAAGAAAGCGGATTTGTTGAGTTTGTTCATCACGTCGCTGGACGCCGTCGACGTGACGACGACGAAGTACGTGTTGTTCGACGAGACGAGCCTCGAGAACCGCCAGCGACGTCGGGCGTTTGTCGAACAAGAGCGCTTCGTGGGCGACGAGAAGATCAACGTCGTGTGCCGTCGGATGCGCGAGGAACTGCTGCGCTATCTCGCGACGATGCAAGCGACAACGCCAACGGCGACGGCGGCGGCATCGGCGGCGTCGGCGCAGCAACAGACGACGGTGCTGAACGCGGTGCTGTGCACGTACGCGAAGCAGCGCCCTCCGCTGCTGGTCGACGCGTTGCATTTCATTCAAGCGCAGCAACAGCGGGCGATCGCGGCCGCCGCGACGGCGGGTGGCGGCACCCGGCTGGTGCAAGTGGCGGCGATCAAGTATTTGGTGTTTCTGGTGGATGGCGCGCAGCTGTTCGACGCGGCGGTGGGCGACTGCGTCTTCGACTTGGCCCGTGCGGTGGCGCGTCAGTGTCAAATGGACCCGAAGGTCTATCTGCCGCTGTTGGAGACGTTTGAAAGCATCGGACGGGGATACGCCGCCGGCTCGCTGCCGCAGCTGTTGATGCATTTGCACGTACAGCATCATTTGGCGCGGGTCTGGGCGACGGTGGACGATTTCGTGCGGCTGTTGAGTCAGTGGTACGAGGCCGAGGCCGAGTCGGACTCGGAGGCGTCGTTGGTGACGATCGAACAGGTGCAGCAGGCGCGTCGCTTGGCGGAGGAAATGATCGCCACCGTCGTCTCGACGGGAACGAGCAGCAGCGGCGGTGGCAGTGGTAGCGGCAGTGGCAGCAGCGGTGAAGATGCGACGTCGTTGATGGCGAAGCTGCTGCCGGCGCTGGTGGCCTTGGAAGTGCGCATGGAGGACGACCTGTCCTCCTCCTCCTCGACGAAGGCGTCGGTGGCGGTCACCCGCCAGTTCCTGACGGCGACACGCGCGTTGTACGCGCAGCAATGTTTGCAGCAGATGCAGTACACCCCCGCGATCCACGCCTTCTTGACCTGCTACCCTCCGATGGGTTCACGCGCCGTCGATGCCGCGATGGCCGCCGGC
This sequence comes from Poteriospumella lacustris, assembly GCA_008000375.1. Lineage (NCBI taxonomy): Eukaryota > Chrysophyceae > Chromulinales > Dinobryaceae > Poteriospumella > Poteriospumella lacustris. The sequence goes on from SMOI01000187.1 coordinate 22,054, forward strand.
GATTGGAAACAAGCGTTGTCGCTGGCCAATCGGTTCGCCTCGGCGACGCTGTCGCCGCTGAAGATCGTCCAGGACATCGTCAGCAACTTCAAGCAGAACCAAGACGACTCCGCCACCTTCGCCTCCGCCATGGACGTCGCCGCCATCACCGTCACCCAAACGATTGGCGCGGCGGTGACGGAGAATCGTTCGTTGGCGGTACAAGCCGCCATCAGTGCGACCACGACGACGGCAACGGCCGCAGGGCAACAGGTCGAGAGCAAAGCCATCGAAGCCGCAGCCTTCTGCGTCGAGTATTTGAACGATGTCGAGTCGGCCGTGACGATTTTGACGACGGCGCAGCATTGGACCGCGGCGATGGACTACGCCGGCCGTCTCCATCGGCGAGATCTGTACGACGAGGTACGTTGGTGGGGGGGGGGGGGGCAGAGGTTCCGTTGCCGTGTAGAGCGTAGCCGTTGACCATGTGGGGTGCTGTGTGTGTTGCTGTGTGTATAGATCTACGCGGCGTTGCGACTGGCGGTGGAAGACACGATCGCGACGCTGGAGGAGCGGACGGCGTCGTTTCCGCAGGCGGCGCGCATATTGAAAGAGCTCTGGACGCTGCCGTCGGCAACAGCCACCGCCTCCGCCACCGTCGCCGCCGCAGAGGGCGACGAGGACGATGCCGCTGCTGGCGCAGCCCCCGCCAACGCGCCGCCGTTGGATCGGCTGCACCAAGTGGCCCAACACGACCGAATGCTGCAGCGTATCTTGGAGCGGCTGGAACAGGGCGACGACTACGACGATGCCGTGCAACCGTCGTCCACCAACGGCGCCGGCGGGGACAGTGCCTCGGTGATCAACGACAACGCGTCGGATTTCTCCGCCGCCTCGAAGTACAGTTTGCTGTCGTTGCGGTCGGCGCGGTCGACGCAGTCCGGTGTCTCCGTCCAGTCGGCACAGTCGCGTAGCTCGCAGTATTCGTTGTCGTCGGAGGCCTCGACCTCCGCCGCGTCGTCTTCGTCGTCTGCGGCCGCGTTCAGTATTCAAGGTTTGGAGCACACGTTGTTGTCCCGCGGTACCGTCGATCCCAATGCGCCTCCACCCAACACCGGCGCCAACAAACCGTTCCATGGTGGCCAGCACCAGAAGCGCGCGCAGCCGATGTCGAAGAACGCGCGACGTCGTCAACGGGCCGCGGACGAAGTCGAAGAATTGCGTCGCGAACGGGAACGAGCCCTGTTGGACCCCACGACCGCCACGACAGACGCCAGTATCAAACCGGGCAACGAGGACAGTGATTACGCCCGTCGTCGTCAACGTCGTCAAGAACGCGCACGGTATAAAGCCCAAGAGAAGAACAAGGACGAAGCGGGGTTGAAGCGGGAAAGCGACCAAGTCGACACCCTGTGGCAGGCCGTGGCGTCGTTGCCGTTCGCCATTCACACGATGCGGGATTTGTGTCATCTGTTGGCCCTGAATCATGGAGAGGCCGTCTCCGACCACGTCTTGAGCATTCGCTTGCAGACGGCGATGGAGCAGTACGTGCGGGCCCTGCAAGCGGCGATGGAGATGGTGCCGCCGGCCCCAGAGTACCCCCTGCCCTGGCTGCAACAACGGAACATGCCGCACGTGCAATTCTTCCAAGACGTACGTGCCCTGTACCAACATATTCTCCAATGGCGCGTGCAGTCGCTGCAGCTGTCGTCGTCGGTGAAGACGGAAGGGGCGGCGGCGATGGAGTGGCAGCAGTTGTCGTTCGTGCGGGTGGAGGACATGGCGATGCTGCGTCGGTACGAATACGACGTGTGGCATGTCCTGAAGCAAGGCGTCCAGTTGTGGACACAGACGAAGCAACTGGTGCGTCAACAACCTGTGTAAAACACCGGGGCAGCAGCTACAGCGGCAGCTACAGAGCTGCACGTGGGTGGACAGGCGTCCGTAGTGTGCAGAGGTTGTAGGGGCTACGTTGTATCTATTCTGGTTGTAACGTTATTCCCACCGACATATACTGTATATGGATCAACGATTGTGTTGCGTTGCGTTGTCATCAATACAGCAGACGGCCATGTAAAGCCCTCTACAAGCATACTGGATTACAGTATGGAGTACCAAGTAACATACCCATAAACAGTGATCTATACACGGAACACCCCAAAAACGTAACGCTCTCTTGGGGGCCCATGACCACGACGGCGACCGCTCTCACGCGTCAGCAGCATCGACCACCGCCGACCAGCGAAGAAAGCGAACATTGTGGCAACCATTGAGAGGTTATGGGTTATTGATTGAGTATAGAAGGCCATACTTCATTTACAAAAGAAAAGACTTACACCAAAAGAAACGCAGAGTCCTTGTGAAGGGTGGAGTGTTGTGTTTGATTCGGGGAAGTCAGTGACTGCACTTATCTGTTTGAGTATACACTGCACATAGACGTATTTGAGGCAGAATGGGGAGAGACACAGCCACATTGGAGAACCGAACGCTTCACAAGAAGTCAGTGGCTTCGAGGCGAAGGTCAGAAGATGCCCCAGCACCTATCAAGCGGACCGCATCGTATTTCGCCTTCGCCTTCGCTCCAGCGGTGCATCCTCACACGGGTACCACGGCCACTGGGGAAACCATTCATTCGCCCAGTACCATCGCCAACGAACTCACCATCGAAGAAAAGAAGCTATTATATCGCAAGGCATGGTTACTCACCATTTCATCGGCGTTTTTCTTGTTTCCTGCGGCGTTTGCGTATTACCATACGATCTACTCGATGTGCTTCCTGTCGGTATTCACCACCGCTGTCTCCGTCGCCTTCTGGTACCGACCACGAGATGGTATCCGTCGTATGTTGGATTTGATCGTTGCGAAAGTCTCGTTCGTCATCTATTTCACGGTGGGACTGGTCAATATCCGCGACGCGTCGGTGTTCATCGCGGGGTTGATCGGGGCCGTGTTGATGATCGGTGCCTACAGCGTGGGTTTGAAGCTCTTTGATGTGCGGTCGGCGCGATGGGTGTATGCCCACATGGTCTTTCATTTCTTCGTCGCATGTGGGCAGGTACTGGTGTTGTACGGGTCGTTTCTGCTGTAGACGGTAGCGGACGGTCCCTGCACTGGTCTCGTGTACTGATCGCCTTCGCCGTCGTTGTTGTCTTTTTCCTTTTTGTTATTCTTGTTCTTGTTGTCCGCCTGAAATAGTTGCTAGTCGTGCTGTCGTGTCGTCATTGCTTATTCGTTTTTTGGTATAAAACTTCGAGACGTTTCGATCGCTCGTTTCGTCTCTGTCATCATCACTCATCCCGCCCACACTATAAATACACTGTAATTACACTGTAAATACACTGTAATTACACTCTATTGCATGGTACCGAACTTATTCGAACAGCAGAATCCGCCGAGAGCAAAACAGACAACGGTGCACAACTGGTTAAGGAGGAGGAAGGTGGGGGGGGGGAGGGGTAAAGCCAGCGTTACAAACGATACGGATTGGTGCGGGTGAAGAGACGTCACGTAAGAACGAGGAGACTGCGTCGTCTCTCGGATGACCGCTACACGCCACACGCTACACGCCACGCGAGTAAAACAAATAATGACGACCGACAGAAGCACACGCAACGCACTAACAAAAGGATGCAGGAATACGTTTGGTGCCTGGCCCACACGATTGTGTCTCATGACACGTGAATCGTTCCAACGGCCGCACGAAGGTGGCGTCTTCACTGTGACGTGGAAACTTGTCGAGGACGGTGTCGATCGAACTCGAACGAGACACATTCATGATGAACGTCCACCAAAACGACTGCGTTAATCGTTCAAATTCGAACTCGGGTGCACGATACAGCGCTTCGACATACGCAGTATGCAACAGTGCCGGGGTGACGAGGTCGAAGTCATCGACCAACAAGGCCGGTAAGCGCCATAACTATACACGCACACACCACCGCACACAGAGCGCGAAAGCCACCCGTGTTAGCACACGAAGGCCCACAAAAGGCGAATATTCAAACGTAACGTACCGTCTTGTCCAAGCCAATGCCTCTCTCTAAGATGGGAATGGTGCCCATCGTCAGACTCTCCCATACCCGGAAGGTGTCATAGCCCAGCCCCGGCAAGGCGATCGAGAACCGCGCACGCGCAATGCGTCGATACGTTTCCATGAAACTCGTGCGCCCTTGCAAGTGTTTGTTGGCTTTGTGCAATCGAAAGGTCACTTCCGAAGGGTCAAACTTGCGCGACAAACAGTGCAATATCGTTGGTCGGTAGCCCCAATTGGACGACGCCGTAAACATTAACGTATGTTTTGATTGGGACGACGCCATTTCGCGCATCAGATCGAAGATGACGCGTCGATTATGATCCCCATGAATCGGTAATCCACGAGGCAACGAGAGTAATTTGGGATGAGTGAGGTTGTGGTGTTGATTCGTCAAGAAGAGCAACGTCATCGGATGCTCCAGCATTTGGTGGACGCCGGCTTCTCGCAAACAACAAGAGCCCCAATCCGTCGTACGGTTGGGGAAATAACTCGAGAACAGCCCCCAGTTTTCGTTGGCGGCATGCAAACCAATCCAAGGGCGATGGATTTTCTTCCGCCCGTAACGCCACATGCGAATCAATTGATCGCGTTCGATGATCGCTTCGCCAATGAATTTTCCGCCGAAGGGTAAACTGGTATCACGAGCAAACGGTCGATCAAATGCGAAATACCCAATATGAATCACTGGTGCACGCTTGATGTTGTGAAGATGGTAAGGAGGAGGGAGAACATGTTGATTGGGATTCTTCTCCCAGCGATAAGGTTGATACCGCTTCCCGAGCGCGTTCTGTCGAGGTGGAACCCCTTGTCGATATCCTGGATGGAACCGACTAAGCACTTCGAAGCCATGGTTATTGTCCAAGAAATAGTCAGTGATTCCATGGTATATGCGCATGTTTGTGTCGCCGTCCAAGAAATCGAAATAGTTCGGGAAATGCGGCAAGATGTGCTGCAAAAGAACTGGTTCGCTGGAGGCTGCCAGTCGCTTGGCGCGCTCCCATCGTTGGGTATCATTTGGAGGATCCGAGAATCGAAACAAACTCGTTGCTGGTGGGTCGATCGTGCACCAAATGGGATGGTCGCATATCGCATCGATGGTCATGCGGGCATCACTTCCGTTTCTTAGATGGTCGCCGTGTGCCATCGACGATCGAGTGGAACCTTCAATATCCCGAGGCTGCAGTTGCGAGGCAACCAATGCCACCATTATGAGCAGACATAAAAGTACACTGCCCTTTTGCGAGAACATCATCACTTGTGGACCTTCTCGCATATGGTACCGACTGTTACATATACTTGTTATCCATAGCGTTTGCGCTGGTACTGAACCGCCGCACGAGTCAATCACTTTGATATAGAATCACACGTGTCAAACAGTGCATCGTATCGAAGGCAACAACTACATACTACTTCTTCCAGTACGAAATATAGTCGCCGGTCATCGGAACATCAGCTATGTCGTCGTCGTCGTCGTGTACGACCCGCCCAACGCGGCACCGCCGTGGCACATGTTCTTCAATGCTTGGCCATCGATTTCACATTTCACATTTCACACTACTCATTTGGAAAAACTTAGGTGTGAGTTACGTGGAAGTAATTCAATTATAAATTAGCGAAGAAAAACAAAAGAAGAATCGGAAAGAAAACCAAACTTCCCATACAAATGGAGAAAACGAACCCGTTGCGAAGGTTTGTGGCTCATGTGAAACTCGATCGAAAGATTTGTAAATGTGCAGGAGCGATCGAAAACATATGAACACGCAAACAAACAAAAAAAGAGAACCTTGTGGACCCTGCGGAAGCGTACCCAACGAAAAATATATGTTCATGAGAAAAAATAGATTAGCTACCCGAAAGAAAACAAGCACAGATCAGTTTCGTGTGAAAGAATCTCTTTGGCAAGATAGACACTAGCTTGTCTATCAAATTAACCACCCCATGCCGCAATTATACCGGTGCTGACATGGATACACCTTCGTGCTTCGTGAACATATCATGTGGAGCGTCTCCATCGCCATGCTCTCTTTTCCATGCAATCGCTTTGCTCTGCGCTTTGTGTTCCAGTTCGAATCGGACCACATAGGGAATCAAATACTTGAGGAATTTCGAATAAATTTTTGTCCATCCGGCCCCAACATCTGGCGTAAACTCCGTAGGCCCAATGCACTTCTGAACTGTGTGGAAAAGAGCCTCTCCAGCGATGCCGTCTGAGCGAAGGGGTGGTCACAACATCAGTACAAAATATTTGGCACGGAAAGAAACACGGGAGACTTACATTCGACCGCCTTGACGCCCATTTTGTTGTGAATGTTGGCCAAGTTTTCCATTGTCTTTTCCAGCTTCTCAGGCTCACTCACTTCCGCAACGCACATCGATAAAAATCGTAGGAAAAAGCTTCCCTGCTTGTGGATAGATCGGTGAAAGAGCTTCTGGCAATTAGGATGGATATCGAATAGCCGGAGGTAGAAGTTGTGCATGAAGTAATCCATACAGTTCTCTGCCTCCTGGACATCTTTATCTGTGTTAGCTCGCTTCAGAGCCAAGAAATGCTCACTTCGATTGTTCAAAATCATTTTCCAAACTTTCAGAGCAGCTTCCAATTCATGCGGAGTGATAGGCTCCTCAGTGTAGTAAATGGGCATCACAAACGGAATAACCTCACTCTCCACATTCACAGCATCAACCCTTTCCGCAACCTTGTGCGTCGTGGATACTGTAGCCCCCATTACTTACAAGCACTAATCTACAAATAAAGGGAAGCTAATAATTGTGGTGTTGGTCGTGAAAAACTGAGGATTACGCACGAAATAGGAAGGAACCCATCGGTATCGGCAACTTCTTCACTGCGAAGCGGAAGAGAAGTGCGACTGGTTGTAACGGTTGCTGCGTTGGCGCAGCGCGATGCGTTGCAGACGTTGTCGGCAGACATTTCCTGCGACAAAGCGACAGGCGACAGGCGACAAACCTCAAAGAATCGCAAGAAGTACTTAGATCGTATTTAATATACAATACTTGAACATTACAGATCTTCATTCTATGTACCCATTACAGAGTTTGTGTTTGTTTGGGATATCTGAGTCAGTGGCCGTTGGCTTTTGAGAACAGCCGCAGAGACAGGAG
>SMOI01000187.1:29285-65599 GCA_008000375.1 Poteriospumella lacustris
CATTACAGAGTTTGTGTTTGTTTGGGATATCTGAGTCAGTGGCCGTTGGCTTTTGAGAACAGCCGCAGAGACAGGAGAGACTTCCACTCGTTTGGCGATAAAGACGTTATCCACCGCGAGGCTTCATCGAAAAGCTATGTGTATGTGAGCATACTTACTATTCTTCTGATCCATCAAAGCAAGTATTCGTGATTCTGAGGCAAATTTGTCAAAATGAGTTCGAGACTCTCCATGCTGCCGACGAAAGTCGACGAGGACCAATTCAACAACTTTCGAGCAAAACGACAAGCCGAAAGAGATGCTAAGCGGACTTTACTGGCGAAGGAATTTCCTCTCTTATTTGGAACCGATTCTAAATCGAGATCGACGATTGGCAAGTACGTGAACAAGCCTGTTCCTACTTCTTCGCTTAACCCAATAACCCCGGGCAAGCGAAAGACGCAGAGCACCTTGGGAATGAAACCCATGGTCGACGAAAATACCAACAGCAATGGAACGCACAGTATTCCGTCGCGAATGAGCACACTTGTACCAAACCAAAAGAACAACCGCAAGAAGAGTGATGCCTTCAGCAAAGCTGTTCAGAGCCCAAAGAAGGCCTCCCGTCAAACTGTTGCAGCGACCAGCAATGCACGAGGATCCTTTCTCAACTACCGAAGCTTTTCATCTCGCACTAACACACAAGCTCCAGTCGCTGAAGTGGAAATGTTCGGCACGGAGAAGGAGAAGGATGTGGCATCGGAAGAGATCCCACTTCCCGAAGAGGAGGTGGAACTGGCCTTGATGGACCCTCTTCAAGAACAAGTGCACGACGTGCTCGACTATCTGCTACAAACCAATGAAGTTGACGAGGGAACGCATCGACGACTGTCCAGCCAGGCGTTTCAAAAGGATTCGCTGCGTCGCTTATCGATGAGAGCCTCCGTGGCCGCGGAGTTTCCTCAACCACCAGTCGACCAAGCCACCGCAACAACCACCCCATCAAACCACAACGAAGATGCTGCTGTCGACGAAAGCTTGGAGATTGATGACATGGATGTTTTGCAGGCCCTGCGCACCTACATTTCTACGCTGGACTCTGTGCCGGAGACACAGGCCGTTGAGCATGCACCCGTTGTCCGTGCACCCGTTGTTCAACAACCTGAAACGCTGCCCGTCCCTGTGCGTACTCCCTCTCGAGCCAGAAATGGTTTTGCGTCTCCCACTCCCAATACACGGGTGATAAGCATCACAAGCCCCACCGGAAGTCATTTCAAGCGACCGAAGCAGTTGTCGTCGCCCAATCCCATTCGTTTCCCATCGCGTAGTCGTCGTGAAAGCAATGGCGTCGACGAGGAAGAGGTGCAGGCGCAGAGCATGAAAACGCCACCCCCAGTGCCTGTGGTTACTAAAGCCTCTGCCCCGGTCTCGCCCAATCCCATGCGTCTGGCGGATGCGTTCCGACGAGGCAGTGTCAGTGGACGCAAGTCCATGGCCGCCACGGCGAAAGCCCACGCAGCATCCGTCGCTGATGACGAAGATGTGCTGGGTCTGCTTGCCACCATGGATGACGTGGCATCTCTGCCCACCACGAACGCGGCTGCATCGAAAGCCGAACGACGCAAGTCGAAGAAACAACAGCAACGACGTCGCTCGTCTGCAGCCTCCAACTTGCCGCCGGCATTTGATCCCACGGCCGACGACGACAGCTTGGTCTATCACGGTGAAGGGGAAGGTCATTCACGCAAATCCATTCTCAACTCGCCCAGCCTGAAGACGATGCGAGTCAGCTTCTTGACGCAGGCACCAGTCAGTCACCGTGTGTCTTCCATGGCGGCAGCGATTGCCGCTGCCACCGAAGAAGTCTCGGCGTCCATGGCGGCCCCAGCTGCATCTGATGCGTCCGATGCGTCTGGTGCGTCGGTGATGGATCTCGCTTGTTCAAGTACCGATGCGTTGGTGGCAGCATTGGATGTGGTCTTCGACTCGTTGCCCGTTGAGGCGATGGCCGTCGCTGATGTCCCCAATCAGCCACCAGTCACCGTAGACTCGTCGGTGGACACGCCGCCACTGGAGACGAAGGAAACACCAACGATACCTTCGATGACGGTGGTGGAAGACGTGCCATTGCCTCAACCTTCTATCGAACCTATCTCTCAACCACCTGTAGTGCCTTCTGTGCCGGAAGAAGCTCCCGTATCCGCAGTGGAATCTGTTGCGGCCGAACCCGCTTCAGCTCCTGTTCCGGCTCCTGTTGCTGTTCCTGTTGCTGCTCCTATTACTGCTCCTGTGGAGTCCGTTGCGGTTCCAGCGGCCGCCGAAGAAATGGTTGTGTTCCATCCACGTCAAATGATCTACATGGAAGCCATGAAACGTGGCGTCGTCTTCGCCGAGCTGAGCAAATGCATGCATCTAGCGGGTAGTTCCAAGTCCTCCTCTCCCCAGGTGAAGTACATGATCCACGTGTCGATGTTGCCTCTCCCCGGTAACCCCGCGATGTACGAGTCCCTGCACATGGTTCTCTGGAAGCGCTTCTCGGAATTCCGTCAATTCCATCAGCAATTGATCGCCTGTCCCGGTGTGAATGTGGAGCGTATTCCTGTGCTTCCCTCGCGTCAAATCGCCTCGTTTGGGTAAGTACCATGCGTCTGTCTTGTGTCTGTTGCGGTGCATAAATAACGTCTGATGATGATACTGTTTGTGTGGGATGACGATAGGGGTGGCAATGCGGATGCGGATTATTTGAAAAGCCGCGAGAAATACCTGCGAAACTGGTTGGAAGCAGTCTTCTTGCGTCAATCGCTGGAAAGTGATGCGTATCGGATGATTCTCGTCGAGTTTTTGTCGCAATAATGATATGCTGGACCGTCTGCTAGTCCGCCTGCTAGTCCACAGAGATCGAAGCGATCGCGGACAGCACTCAGGAGGGAATGTCAAAACGAACTAAAGGCTGGCTAATACCTTCCCCTTGCCCTCTTTGCTGTCCAACCGTTGGACGGTTCGATCAAATTAGTTTAATCTATGTCCTCCACCCCCCCTCCATCACCCATACCGCGCTTCTGTCGTGCTTCCTTCTCCGTTGTAAACCCCACACCTATATGCACATATACAATTTTGATTCCGCCAAGAACACCAACCAAAGCCCCATCGTCTTTCTCTCTCCCTTTCTCTCTATTTCACTTTTCACTTCGTAGGACTCGGTGACTTAGGCAGAGTTGATGTTTACGTGTATAACAAAGCAGAGATGAAGCTGATCTCCAACGAACAAAACCAAACAAAATCTTAAACAAAAGATGAAGAAGAGGACAAAGCATTTCAACCCAACGGACGTGTTGAAGCGAAAAAGCGGCTGTCAACCAAGAACACCCCAGCAACCGACACTGCTCTCATCTCACACACTCACACACGAAACGCCCTCAACACTCAGTGTAAGTTAAAGGAGAAGGGGGGACGTGTTGTCATACAAGTGGTAACAGAGCGAAGCGCCATTTGTTGGTGTGGCAGGACGATGTGTTTCGTTCTATAGTTTATCAGAGAGAGAAGACAGGAGGGGGGCGGCAGACGACGGAGGGGGGGCACACGTTTTATCTCGTTCTATTTCAGAAAAAATAACACATAATAAGAGCATTTATAATTTACGGAGGAGACAAAATCGATGCGACTCCCACGTGGAGGGATCGGATCGTGTGTGTTTCGTTGTCTCTCATCTCCCTCCTCCTCCTCACACGATGGGTGGCCCAAGCTGATAGCGGCGGGGGAGAACTGTTATAATACGACAGTCTCCGACGATTGATTCGTTCATTTGATTCGAAGCAACTTAGAAGCTGCCAGATACCTTCGCGGCGATAATGGCAACGATGATACCAATGATGAGCAACACAATCATGGCAATGCAGCATTGCTTCCGTCGGATGGACTTCTGCAACTCGATGGCTTCCACCATCTCTGCATTTCCTTGATCGATGTAATCCGAGGCTTCTTTCACTTGTGTTTCGATTTGATCCAATAATTCACCTTGCTTCTCCACCAAGGTCGCAAAATCCATGAACATTTGGTGCAGTTCCTGCACGGACGCTTCCAACACCAAGACGTCTTGGTATTTGTCCGCCACATTCATGTACGCGTTTCGGATAGCATCAGCGGGTTGGTCCTGCAGATGAAAACAAGAAGAAGAAGAATATATGAGATAATGAATCATCTCAGGAAAGCGTCATCGAAGTGGACACGGGAGGGACTTACCGTCAGAATCGCGGACTTGACGAACTCGCCCGATCCACCACCCGATTTGAAGACCGCGTCGATCTCCTCAGTCGTTGCATCAGGCTTCACGATTTGTACTTGACGCTTGACTTTCTTTTTGATATCAGTTTTGAATTTCGTTTGAGCGTTTTGGTACTCCTTCATGACGTCGATAAACTTGCGAGTTAACGTGCTGACCATGTTCTCTCGGATGCGGACTTCAGGTGACTTCTGTCCATTTTGCGCTTTGTTCTTATCTGTCTCTTCCTTCAAACGCTGTAATAACTGCTTTGCTAAAGTGGCCTTTTTGTTGGTGGCCTTGATGATAGGTTCGAGTTGACTGCTATGATCTTGTTCCCGCTCAATTGTTGTAGCTTGAACGACATTCTGATTGATATCAGAGATGTCCTTCGTGGACTGTTTGATCTGAGCAATAGCATTCTTCACGATTTCAACATCACTGAAAAATTCTTGCATATGGTCAGCAGGCTTAGCAGCAGCGGCTTTCGAACTATTGGTTCCATTCGCCACCAATCCTACTATCGGTCAAACAGAAATGAAGGTCGTTGAGCCCACGGTCATAAGGATAAAGAAAACAACGAAAAATGTTCACCTTTGTCAGACTCGACATCGAAGTCGTCAACAGGAGCCGCGTTCTTCTTAAGTTCCTTCAATCGATCCATTTTCTAATACCAGAAAACTATTTGCGACACGGCGGATAAATCCAAAGAAACAAACTAAACTAAACTATCCCACGACAATACCAGAGTCTATCTCTCACCGACGAAACAAATCGATGCAGAAGAATCTGACAGACAGCCACGGCAGACAGCTAGTTCCAACACATTCGATGATCAAATGCAGTATCCAAAGGAGCAGTTTGGATGCAACCCGCTTGCTGCTGCTGATCTGTTGTCCTTGTGAATTCCGATCGTTTTCCTTCGGATCCGTCTGCCTATTTGGTCCACACCATATAGACACACAGCTTAACCCTAGATATCTGGGAATTTGGTATTTCTGTGAAGTTTGAGAATCTGGTCGAGTTTGGGGTTTGTGCGTCAGTTGTTGTGGTCAGCAGCGCGAACACCACTCGCAGTGCAAACTTCTTTGCTTTGGCTATGAACCAGTCCAGTTGTGCTTTTTTTGAAAGGAGCTTCAGTTGTTGAGAATAACTTTCATTGTAGAGATTATCTTCTTATTTTGGGTTCATCTCGTTTGTCAGTTAGATCAATCATGCTGTCCGGATTGATGAAGAGATTCGGCGACAGTCGCCGTTCGTTGCAACCAACCATTGCCATGTATCAGCGATGGTATGCACGACCTTCCATCATCATCTGCAATGTTCAGCGGGATCCTCAAGCTGCTACCACAACAGTTCCTTCATCAAATGGTCCGACCACGTTGCGGGACTTTGCCAGAAAGCACAAGTTGACCCCTGATCAGAAGAGAACCACAACGAATGATCAGACAAAGCCAAAATCACCCAAGAACGCGAAACCAGAAGCAACGAAGGCGGAACCGGTACAGCAAGCTGTGGACGAGAGATTAGAGTCGCTCCGTTCTCGTTTGCGTATTGCTCAGTTATCGCAGAGACCGTACGACATCGAGGCGGTAATGAGAGAGGTCCGCGCTCATTCCGTGGGTTTCAACGCTGTGGAGCTGTCAGCGGGCTTCGAGGGCTGCTTGGCGGTGGGAAACATTGAGATGTCGACCTGGGTACTTTCATACATGAAGTCGCTTCGGTACATGATTCCCGCGGAGTATATCGGTCGAGTGGTGAAGCGAGCGTCGTCGAGCGACCAACTGGCTTCTTTGGTGGCGTTGGTCAAAGAACTCGCTATTGCCGGAAACCAAAACTCCAAACAAAGCATTGAGGAGTATCTCAACCAGCTTTTGCTGGAATTAGCTGCAGCGTCAGCTGGATCGAAGGCTGGAAACTTTAATCATGTGATTCGGTCGACGTATGACATTTACCTCAACTTGCGCAACGAGAAGAAAATGAACATCAAGCTCAGCCGAGAAACTTACACCACCCTCGCCATATTCCATGTTGGAACTCGGCGAGGAGACAAGTGCTTGGAGATCTTCCAAGAAATGAACCGCGTCAACGTGGAGCCCGATCTGGAATCGTGTGAGAAGGTGCTGGAAGAGGCAATCGCGAAGATGGAGACGAAGGTCATGAAGCTCATCGTCACGTACGTGTTTGCTGATTGTTGTTGCAGTGCATGGGGGATGGACGAAATTTGATTTGCGTTGTGCGTGTGTAGGTGGTACCTGGAGGTGTTCAATGTGCCCATGGACATCAAGAAGGCGCAGGAGATTCTGAAGATGGCGGTGAAGATATCGGACGGGCAACTGGCGATCTTGGCTTTCCAGGTAAGGCGTGCGAGATGATGGATACCTTTTTGAAGCGTGTGTATTAACCCTTTGTATTTGTGCGATGATGTATCTGGTACAGCTGCTGACGAAGACAAGCATTACCCCGGACCGTATGGACTACTACAATTTGGTGCGTGCACTGTTGCGATCCAATGACATCGTAAGTGCGGTGGAGGCTCTGCAGGACATGGAGGCACGCAATGTGTCGTTCATCCCATCTTACAAGGAGACGTTTTCGAACTGGCCAACTGCGGGTTCAGCGCTTCTGTCGTCGAACGCTTTCGATCTTCACGAGACGGTGAAGAACGAGTTGCGGGATATCTTCGCAAAGACATCTTCGGTGCGAGCGGACCGACCTTCTGAAGGATCCGACGCTCAAGCTGGCGAGTCGAAGTCGGCGGGTGATTCTGGCAAGAGCAACGGTGAACCGTTGTCACGAGAGGAGTTGGCGATTGACAGTAAACGGCGCTACGAATTGCTCCAAGACTTCTACTACGCTCTGATCGACCAGGTGCAGAAGGGCCAGCCAGTTCCTCGTATCGTCGTGGACGTAATATTGGAGGCTATGGGCACCTTCGAGGTGTTGGATGGAGCCCAACGCGCGCAGCACATGGCTCGGCTTCGTTCGATTTTCGACGAATATCCGACCGTGTTTAAGCTTCAACACGATATCACCAGCTTTATCGCGCTTATCCGAGCGTCCAGTTGCCACGCCAACTTCCCCGAGATGCTCACACTGTTCCAACAGCTCGAGCAGTTCCTGAGAGACGACGCCAAGCCCAGTCCCAAGGATAAAGCAGCGTACAATCAGTACGACTTTTTCATCAAAGAAGGTTTGTCGACGGCTTACTCTGAGCTGTTCTATTACATGATCAATCGCAAGTCTCACCGAAGTTTCGGTGAGATTTGGCACCACATGCGCGATGAAGCGAAAGTGTTGCCCACGGTGAGTTGTCTTCTTCGTCTGTGCACACATCTGTCCGTTGGCGGAGCAGCGGGGGATCGTGACATTGTATTGTCCGCGACCAATGAAGTATTCCGTGACGTTGTTCGTGCGAAAAAGGGGACTCACGAGAAGTATCCTTTCATCCCGCCCAACAAAATGACTCACTTCGACCTGTTACATCAGCTTCGCAGTACACCGAAGAAGTCTCCGCAGCCCATTCAGACCCCTGTCAAAGTGGACGAAGTCGCGAAGACAGCAAACGCTGAGCCTGAACCGATAGTAGCTGACAAGAAACCCTCCCCACCACCACGACATCCAAAGCGACCTGCGCAAGAAGCCAGTCCGTCTACCAAATAACCTGTGCGGTGTAGATCTTGTAATTGTGTAATTTGCTGTTAGTTCTCTTCCCTCTCTTGTGCTCCTGTGCATGTGTTGTATGGACTCTATGTTGTATGGTTTGCGTATGCACGAAAATCACGAGACGGTATGTGTTAGGGAGAGAAAAAATAGAAGGCAATTACACGCATTACACACACTGCAAGACTGCAGCTGTCGATCTACAGACGTTGTTTCTGTGGTGGCGTTTGCGATGAATGACGAGCTGCTTGTGGCGTCGCTTTGGGCGTTGCTGATCGTGGTACCTGTGGTGGTTGTTGTTGCTGCTGCTTCTGCTTCTGATGGTTGGCTCGTTTGTCTTTGTGGTTGCCTTTGTCCACGGACTTGCTGGTCTTCTTGTCGCTTGCATTGCTTGCGATAGGCGAGTTGTGGGTGCGTTTCTTCGAGTGATCATGCGGAGTTTGTTGTAGCTGTGGTCCCCGTGGTGGGCCAATGTCGAAGCCGTGAGCTAAGTCCTTGAGGACGGATGGCTGAACGGGATGTTTCCGATCCTTTCCGCCCAGTGCACGATGTAATGATTCATTGGTAGCGGCCACTACAGCGTCAAAGGCACTTTTGTTGCGGTTCGCTGCCGCCACTTTGCTCAGACGAAGAAGACACTGCGTGGTGGGCAGCACCTTTGCGTCAGCGCGCATATGGCGCCAAATCTCTTTGAAGCCTTGTGTGATAGATCGATCAGCCATAAAGGTAAAGAGCGTAGAGTAAGCAACGGACAGTCCTTCCTTCATGAAGAAGTCGTACTGATTGTACGCCAACGTATCCGTTACACTGGGCTTCTTGTCGTGTGCTAAGAAGTGATCCAGCTGTTGGAACAGCGTGAGCATCTCGACGAAGGAAGCATGATGCCTCGCCGCATTGATAAGGGCGACGTAGCTGGTGATGTCGTGCTGCAGCTTGAACACGGTCGGATATTCGTCGAACATCGAACGAAGCCGCTTCAAGTGCTTAGCAGAGGACATATCATGTATCTTACATAGACCATAGGCTTCCAGCGTCGTGTCGACGACTATGCGAGGCACAGGTTGACCGGTCTGCACCTGTCCGACCAACGCGTGATAAAAGTCTTTGACCATGTCGTGACGTCTGTTGTTGATGCTTGCTTCTGAAACTGATGTTGATGGTGTGGTGTTGCCCAACTTGGGGGTACCATTGGTCGACTCAACCGCGCGTGCAACTTTACCAGACCCCACCGACTTTGATAAGATCTCCCGCAGCTCGTTCTTCACCTTCTCGTGAAGATCGAAGGCGTTCGACGTCCCAGATGCACGAGCTTCCCCATTCGATGGTTTGTTTGCCCGTGTCTCATGGTAGGATGGGATGAACGACACATTGCGTGCCTCCATGTCCTGCAGAGCCTCCACTGCGCTCACAATGTCATTGGATCGCAACAGCGCGAGCAATAAATGATAGTAATCCATGCGGTCGGGCGTGATGCTCGTAGATGTCAGCAGCTGTACCATAGACATCATCGCACCAATTCACAGGGTTAGTGCACACGCTTCACAAAGATATCACCATCGTCTCGCACGTCACTCACCTGGAACGCCAAGATCGCCAGTTGCCCATCCGATATCTTCACCGCCATCTTCAGAATGTCCTGCGCAGTTTTGATTTCCATCGGCAAGTTGAACACCTCCATATACAACCTACAGACACACAAACACGAACACATCCCTGTCAGCTCCCGTCGATCGCCCATGCACTGCAACAACAATCAGCAAACACATACGTGACGATGAGCTTCACGACCTTCGTCTCCATCTTCGCGATTGCCTCTTCCAGCACCTTCTCACACGATTCCAGATCGGGCTCCACGTTGACGCGGTTCATTTCTTGGAAGATCTCCAAGCACTTGTCTCCTCGCCGAGTTCCAACATGGAATATGGCGAGGGTGGTGTAAGTTTCTCGGCTGAGCTTGATGTTCATTTTCTTCTCGTTGCGCAAGTTGAGGTAAATATCGTATGTCTGCTGAAGACCGTCATGCACGAGCTCAGGTTTCAGTCGCTGATTCTGCGTCCAGGCCAACAATACAGTGTCCAAGTACTCCTCAATGCTTTGTTTGGAGTTTCTAAATGTCCCAGTGGAAGTAAGCTCTTTCACCAACGCCACCAAAGAAGCCAGTTGGTCGCTGGACGATGCTCTTTTCACCACTAGACCGATATACTCCGCGGGAACCATGTACCGAAGCGATTTCATATATGAAAGTACCCAGGTCGACATCTCAAGGTTGCTCACGGCCAAGCAGCCCTCGAAGCCCGCTGACAGATCCACAGCGTTGAGACTCACAGGATTTGTTCGGACCTCTCTCATGACCTCCTCGACAATGTTTGGTTGCTTCAACACTCGTGCCTCTCTTAGACGAGAGCGAAGTGCCTCCAATCGCGCATCTTCCGACCGCTTTTTGAGCGGCTTTACTTTCAACTCAGATTCTGCATTTACCGCATTGGGAGTCTGTGACTGTGCAGTTTGCGAGCCCTTCGTTAATTTTTGTTTTTGATACAAGACTGGGCCGTTTTGTGGCAAGGTCGACACTGCTGGTCTGACAGCGGCTTTTGGGTTTTGCTGTGCACTGCTGATGATGATACTTGGTTGCACATACCGCCGTTGATACATCGCCATTGTAGGCTGCAACGAACAGCGATTGTCGCTGAGTTTCCTCACAAGTCCGGACAACATGATGTTTGCCACGCACAACACACGAGTAAAGACGACTCTCTGAGAAAATTAGGAAGTCCTGCTCCCAAAAAATAGCAAATGCAGCTTTGATAGCTGAAGTCTGCCTTTGTGAAGTCGGTTGTTTTCAGGTCTTTCGTGTCACCCTGACAGCGATGACAAAGCAACGCGAAAGCGAAAAGAAGTTTACGCAGGATTCCTGGACAGCGGGCCGGACCGACTCGCCGCCAGCTCGCCAGACTCACCAGCTCACCAGCGTACCAGAATCACCAAAATCCCAGAAATGCCCAGCCAAGGATCCGTTGGTTTCGTTTTTGATCACCGACCCCAGACCGCCAAGAGAGTGCCACAACAAGTGGTTGAAATTAATGATCGAATTAACTTGGATTGGAAGAGCTTTGTATCTCCACGTTACAACGCATTGGATTGAGCATTGTGTCCCTCGGGTATAAGGATTTTGAGACAGATAAATGCTTCGTATGAAAGAGGAAAGTGCGTAATCACGTAATCACATCGACATCATGATCACAGCCTCGAGAGAAAACTCTTCTTCAAGTCTGAGGAATATCCCCACCAGCAAGCCTCCGAGCTCTGCTAATGCTGCTTCATCAGTAACACCTCCTGAAGTATCTGAGGTTATCAACAGTGTTAAACGTATTGCAAACGATTTGCGGGACAATGCGGACAATCAGAAAAAGCTAAAGGCCATCAAGGGCAACGAGGAACTCTTGCATCGTATCAACGAAGTGATGGTGGAAATCGACTTGCAAAGCTCCAAAATTGTGGCGGCAATCAAAATCAACAAAAATGTCCTGCAGGACTTGACCATGCTGAAGGATGTCATGGAAGAAATCCAAGAGTTCTTCGTCGCCGTTCAAAAGGCATTCATGTTCATGTCTAAAACGAGGCTAAAACTGCGAATGCAGAACCTGTATCAATCGTTGCGAGCAAGACTTACGCAAGTTATGGCAGCAGTGTCGTTGGCATTGTTAACGGAGAAACCTGTAAAGGAACCAACGCCGAAGGTCTCGTCGGAAATCTATCGGATAGGTCTGAGTTATTACTATGGCATCAATGGCAAGCCTATGAACTACACGTTCGCCTTCGAGAAATTTGTTCAAGCGGCAGAATACGGTGAAGAAGATGCCATGATCTTTGCCGCGGCGTGCTATTTGAAAGGTCACGGTGTGGAAGAGCACTACGATTCCGGTTTGCATTGGTTGGGCCGTGCGGCTAGTTCAGGTCGCTGTCCACAAGCGAAAACTGAAATCGCTAAGCTTATCATCGAACAAGTGAAAAGCGAAAACCCCGATGCGATTTTGGATTCGTTGAACCCTTCGTCGCAGCATGAAAACGTCATGAAAACACCGAAAACGCGTTCGTCGGGCCAATCGCTCCGTGCGAGCTCAGCGACGAGTCGTTTCTCTGTCGTTTCTGGTGAGAGCGGTGGCGATCAGCAAAGTACCTATCGTGACGAGGACGAGGATGTGATGGGAGGACAAGAAGAACAGGACATTCAGCACGCCATGAAGCTACTGTTGGAAGCCGCCACCGAAGGCCACGTGGAAGCGAAGACCGTCTTGGGTACCGTCTACGAAGAAGCCGGTGATTTAGAACAAGCAGCCAAATGGTATTCCTTGGCATCGAACGGTGGCAGTGCCAAGGGAACGTATCATTTGGGTCAATTGTTCTTGCAGGGCCATGGTAGTATGGTCGTGAACCGTCACAAGGCGTATTCGTTGTTTGCGATGGCGGCCAAGAACGGTCAAATGGAAGCCTGGAATGGTATGGGTTTGTGTTATGAATCTGGTGTGGGTATTGATCAAAACGTCTCGTTGGCGGTCAATTACTATCGGAAGGGAGCCCAGGGGGGTCACATCCATGCGATGTACAACTTGGGCTACGTGTTGGTGAAGAATGCCATCGAGATCCTCGACAACATGAAGAAAGTCAAGATCATTGCGAGTCATGTGCATCATTTGCGCTATGGAGAACGTGGCGAAGAGATTTTGGACGATGAATTGCCCCCGGAACAGTCAGAAGTCTACTTGGACATGGGTAAAAAGACGGAACAGGCGTTGGAAGAAGGGATTCACTGGCTACGGGCGGCGGCGGAGAACAAGATTCCCGATGCCAGTTTCCAGTTAGGTCGCTTGTATGAACAAGCCATTGGGGTTCCCCTCGATACACATGCCGCGTTGGCGCATTATCGTCGCGCAGCCGATGCCAAACACGCCAAGGCGGCGTTTTACGCGGCCAATTTGTTGTATGCGCGTGGTGGCCCCGCTGGGGACGGCGGACACGAACACGATGGCTTTGATCGTGATCTCGTGGAAGCGGCCAAATACTACGCACAAGCGGCGACAGCAGGCATTGCCGAGGCGATGAACGCCTACGCCCTGTTGCTGGAAGATGGCCGCGCGACACTCGACGGATTGAAAGACCCGTACGCCGCCGCGACGTGGTATTACGAAGCGTGTATTCATGACTACGCCGACGCCTTCTTGAACTTGGCGTTGATGCTGGCGACGGATCCCATCCATTCGTTCACGACGGTCAAAGGGGATATCGTGACGCTGGGGCAGATCACGAAGTTTTTGGATGCGCAATTGCCGTTGGAAATGGACCGCGACAAACTCGACACCTTCCACTCGCTCATTCAACAGGTCTATGCCAAGACACAACAGCCCTCCCATCAACACCACACGACGGGCGCAGGAGGAGGAGGGGGAGGAGGAGCGCCGTTGTTGGCGCGTCGGTACGCTGCCTCTGATGCCGCCGCCGCCGCCGCCGTGACGACGTCGTCACGTCCTCGTAGCGACAGTGGCGGCGACCAAGATCAGCACAGCGTGTACAGTCAAGGCAGTGGACGACCGATGGGACGTGGCGGGACCAGTGAATCGAAATATGACGGAGCCGCCACCGGTGGACGTGGTAGTTCGATGGTACTGGTCGACCCGTATCACGGGGAGCTGCACCAGCAGCCGCCATCCGCCGGCGACGATCGCTACCAAACGGGCATCAGCGAAATGACGAACGTCCCGAGCTTACAACGAGCCTCTCGACGTGGCATTGGGAGCGCCAACGATGCGGCCAGTGTCGTCTCCACCTCGGTGTCTTCGTTGCCCGGTACGATCGCGGCCGAACGAGCGAGTCGCCGTGTCGTCGCGAGAGGGGATCTGTTACCGCCACGCGGCAAAGCCGCCGCCTCGTACGCCAACGACGCTGCGTCCATGACCCACGACTACGACGACCAACACGACGCCGCGGGCTACCATCACCACCACCACTACCACCCCTCATCCTCGTCCTCGTCGCGCCAAGCGCCACAACGGGTCGTCAGCATGAACCTCTCGACGGGCGCCGCGCACCAACCGATGAAACGCGTCATTTTCGATGCCCAGACCAGCAAGTCTCTCTCGGCCCTGTCGATTACCCACGACCAAGTCGATGCCACCGGTGCCATCGCGCCCAGTGTCCACCGCGCCGGTGAAATGTTCGTGACCAATGGCGCGATCCCGCCTCCGAATTACGTGCCCCGTGCGACGATGTCCCCCGCACCGTCGTCCGCCCCGAAACCGGCCCCGTCGAAAACGAAAACCGCACAAACGGCGTTGTCCTCCAGTGCCTTTCCCCCGTCGGCTGCACAGACCGCGTTGGATACCAGCTCGGCCTCGTATTTGCCGCCGCCTACCCAGACAGATACGCCCGTGTACAAGCCGCATTCGTCGTCGTCATCGGCGTCAGCGCCGTACGGTAGCAGTCCTGGCTCACCGAGTCGATCGAGTGAGCCACCAGCGACGTTGAAGTTCTCGTATCGAGAGGCGATGGCCCGCGCCCAGTCGCAACCGGCGGCGGCGGTGGCCTCGGAGCCGACCTTGCAGCGCCATCAGTCCACATCGTCGATGGCTTCCACGCATTCGCTACAGCAGGCGGGCGGTGGCGAGACGAAGAAAACCGCCTCGGTACGTACCTCTACCTCTGTCCCCCTCTGCCTTCCCACCTCTCATTCGCCTCTGGGATGATTCTCTATGTGTGCGTGTGTGTGTGTTTAGATGTGGCAACGACTTGTTCGGGGCAGCCGGAACAACTCGCGGGACCCTTCACCCGCCCCGATGGACACTGGTCGTACGACTGGCGCCGCCGCGACAGGAGCGACTGAGCGAGGCAGTGGTGCCGTTGGTGTGTCGACGTCGGTGCCCAGTTTGAAGTGACTTGTAGAACGGTATTGATTGATGTGCTTGCTTGGCTGTGTGCGGTGGGTGGTGGGTGTGTCTGGTCGTTGGTCTGTCCCTTTCCTTTTCTTTTTTTGATTTTCGCGCGTATTTCTCCTCCTGGTTTCGCTTCTTCTTCCTCCTCCCTCTTCTTCTTCTACCTATCTCTTTGTCTCTTCCTCTGCCTCTTTCTCTCTCTCTTGTCGACGTTACCGGACGTAGTGTGTCGCAGTTGTTGTCGTGTACCGTGCGGCGGGCTGTGTACTGCGCAGTGGTCGACCATCGGTTGTGTCTCTTTCATTGGTTGAATTACTCTGCTGTATGAGTTTCCATATGCGCCATCGCATGGATGGTGTTGTTTGGTTGAAACTGTAATCTTCTTATAACAACAGAAATGATACAGGGTACGGGGGGGGGGTCTCAAATCGTGAACTGGTACACCATGCATCCTCACTTTGAGCGTTATAAAGATCGGTCGTGCGGCGATTTGTACTTTTTGGCCGCATTTCGTTCGCACTTTGGTCGAGGCGAAATGGCGAAATCTTCCGTTGATCTTCTGGTGTGATTACAATGGAAATAGTGGGGAGGAGAGGTTGTCTGGTCTTCGTAGACAGCAGTAGGTAGTACGTATTGGACCGCAAGATTGGTGTGGGAGGATAGGCCTTTGCTTAGGCTGTGCCAGTGACACCGCCGCTCCCTCAATCGAAAGAAAATGATGATGCCATGGGGCAACACCAGCAAGCCTTCCAACGCGTATACGGCTATTAATGATACAGATGGAGCCACGAGTGAGAAAAGTTCTGATGGCGACGGAGACGGCGACGGTGACGGTGATGCGCATTTGACGAAGACGTACGGCCTCTTTGATCTGCTGTGCGTCGGTGTTGGCGCTACTGTGGGTAGCGGTGTCTTTGTTCTCACGGGCCTGGTCGCTCGTGATATCGCAGGCCCGGGAGTGGTCTTATCGTGGGTGATCGCGGGGTGTGCGTGTTGCTTGTCGGCGACGTCGTTCGCCGAGTTGTCGAGTCGGTTCCCGTCGTCCACCTCGTCCTACACATTCGTCAAACATACTCTGGGAGAGTTCCCAGCGTATTTAGCCGCCTGGTGTTTATCCTTAGAATGTGGTCTTTCTGCTGCGGCGGTCGCACGTAGCTGGGGACGTAAACTGGTGAGTTTATGGAGCCTCGCCGCCGCCACTGCTACCGATGGAACAACGACAACGATGATGGCGACCACGACGACGACGGATACGTGGGGTTTCAATCTCTATGCGTGTCTGTTGCAATTAGCGGCGGTCGGCTTGTTTTTAGCGGGTAAAGATGTGAGTAAAATGGTGATCAACGTGTTTACGGTGGCGAAGGTCTTGCTGATCGTGTTCATGGTCGCGATGGGGTTGTCGTTGTTTCGGGTAGCGCATTTCCAACCGACGTTGACACCGATGGGCTGGGATGGCATTTTGCGTGGCTCGACGATGTGTTTCTTTGGCTTTGTTGGGTACGATGAGGTGTGTTGTTTGGCGTTGGAGACGAAACACGCGCGGGTATTGATGCCCCAGGCGGTATTTGGGACCATTGCCCTGGTCTGTCTGCTCTACGGGTTGTCCTCAGTCGCGTTGGTGGGGATGGAGCATTATACAATGATTGATCGGGACAATGGCTACGCGATGGCCTTTGCACAGGCGGGGTACCCGACGGTAGCGACGATCACCGCGGTGGGGGAAATGGTGATGCTCCCGCTCGTCGTGTTGTTGTCTTTCTTACCGCAACCACGTATCTTAGCGGCCTTGGCACGTGATGGATTGGCACCCAGTGTGTTGGCGCAGGTGTATGCCAATGGCAATCTCGTCCCCGCCATCGTGGTCAGTGGGGTCGTGGCGGTGGTGGTGGCGTCGTGGGTACCGTTTGTCGTGCTCAACGATTTGATCTCGGCGGGGGTCTTGTTGTCGTTCAATGCGACGAATTCGGCGTTGATTCTAGTCCGTTGTGAACGACCAGCAGTGGTTCGGGGTTCACCCCGAACAGCGGCTGCGGTGGGTGCCAGCCGGGTCCACGATGGCGGTCGTCGTGAAGGGTCGACGTGGCCGTGGTCGCAGTGCCAGGTGTTGTTGGTGGTCTTTCATGGACTGGCGATTCTCTTCGCGTTGCAATTGTCGCATTACAATGCCTCTGGCGGCGACCCTGAGAGTGGTGGCAGTGTCGGTTATCGTCAGCCTCATGTGCACACGCGGCAAGAAGCCGGTCTGTTGGGCACGACGACGATCCTGTTGGTGGGCTGTGGCGTCGCGTTGGCGTATTTGTGTCCCGACCGAGACCACCCGCTGACGCCTGCTGTGTCCACCTCATCCGCCGCCGCCGTCGCCGTTGTCTCCCCATTGCCAGCCACAACCGCAGTTTCCCCCACATCGATCGCCGCACCCGCCGCCCCCACCGCCACAACCGCCACAACCGCAGCAGCAGCAGCACGATCACCACCACCACCACCGACGGCCTCCTCGTCCTCGTCCTCGTCATTGTCTCCTCACCCTCATCAGGTGTACCGCACACCCGCGGTGCCGTTTATCCCCCTGTTGGGCATCTGTATCAATACGTTGTTGATCTTTCAACTGTCGGCGAGTGGGTTGTGCCTCTTCGTCGCCTATTTCGGACTGGCGACGGCCACGTACGTCCTCCAACGGATCTGTCGTCGGTTACCCCCGACACAGGGCGTGCGAGCGACATCGCTGCACGCGATGGAGGAATGCGAATTGACGGCGTTGGCTCCCTCTGCGACGGCCACCACCACGACCATCAGCACCATCAGCACTACCACCAGCAGATGACTGTAGCCAGTCGCTTCTATTGCGCATATCCCTGTACCTGGACCTGTATGTATCTTCTTTCCTGTGTGTTGTGTTCGTGTTTGTGTTTGTATTTGGGCGTTGTACGCGGTCCGTGGGACTGTACGTACTGTACGTTCTGTACGTACTGTAGGCGCTGCCTGTGCTGCACGTGCATGGACTGCACGTGGTGCACGCGGTGCGTAGCGGCCCCTGTGATCCGTTTCACTGTTAACTATCAACCTCGCGCACTCATCCACAGAGATAGGGAGAGAGACAGACAGGCTCTATTCGGAGACAGACAGGCGAGAGGGAGAGAACGAGAAACAGCGGGGAGTCAATGACGACGGTTTACAATGATGAGCGGCGACGGCGGAGAGAAGCTGCCGGCGGAGGCGCGATACGTGTGGGAGGGGGCAGTGACCTGCACTGCCAACGCCAACGGGAGCAGGCACACGAGCGGCTGAAAGAGAGAACAACAAGGGAAAGAGGCCATCGCGGCGGACGGGTTATAGGACAGCCGCGACGGTGGCCTTGGCCTGGGCGACCAACGCGGTGATGTCACTGACGTGCGCGTTGCGATGCGCACTGATCAACACCGCTTGGGCAAAGGTCAACGCGCGTTTCTCTGCGACCACTCGGACCTCTGGGTCGGCAATGCTTTCCAAATCCGCTACATGGGCAACACCGACAATGCGACGGATCACCTCGGTCGCCGCAAAGCCCAACGTGTCCCGCCACACGTCTTGGAAAAACTCCCGTTGAATCTCGTCGAACCCATCCGCCGGATAGACACCCGCCACATACAATTCCCCACTACCACCGGTACGTGTGACTTGTTCGGACCACAATTGACCAAATTGACGTTCAAAGACTTGATAAAAGGTCACAATCGTCGACAATACCCAGTCCGCATAGGCCACCGCTTCCTCATTGGTCGCGGTCGCCGTATGCGCGAAATACGAAAAGAACAAGTTGCCTACGACTTGTCCCAAATCAAAGCCCATGGGGCCATAGAAGGCGAACTCGGGATCAATGACGTATG
Source organism: Poteriospumella lacustris (assembly GCA_008000375.1). NCBI lineage: Eukaryota > Chrysophyceae > Chromulinales > Dinobryaceae > Poteriospumella > Poteriospumella lacustris. The sequence continues at coordinate 47,972 of SMOI01000187.1, forward strand.
TGGATCCTTCTTTCGCCATGACCGAACCCGTGTGCAAATCGCCGTGGACCAAGGCTTGCGTCGCCGTCAGAAAACGTTGTTTGAAATACGCCGCCGCACGCTTTGTGGGGATATCTGCTTGCAAGGCCTGTACGGTCTCGTCCAATTGAGGAGACGTCCAATGATTCAAGGCACTGGTCGTGTAAGGATCTGTGAAAATGACCTTCTCGGTCAACGCACAGAGCGCAATGTTCCGTGACCATTCGGACACCGCTCGGCGGAATTCACCACCGGTCAGGGCCAAGGCCGACGTACCAAAGAGTGTCTTCGCCGCAAAGACACCCAAGTCATGTGCAACCGTCGAGAAACGTTGCTTCTCCGTCAGGGCCTTGCGCAAGATCAGATGCGGTTGTTCAATGAATTCCATGGCGATGATGGCCTTGGCGAAGTCGAAATGGAAGACCTCGGGTACGTAGGCACCGTTCGTCAACTGATACTGCTTCAACAACGCTTGGTGTTCAAAGGAAGCACGTTCTAACGTCATTGGCCACGCTTCGCCAATGCAGCGGACATAGGGCAGGGCTTGTTTGAGGACAAACTGTGCGTTGTTGCGGCCCGTGACGATGTACACGAAGTTCAAGTTGCCATCGCCGACTTCTTTGACATCGACGCTCGTCTCGATGTTGGCGATATCTTCCGCGGTCAACTGCAGACGTTGGGTCAGTAATCCTTGCTGCGCTACGTAATGTTTGATGTGGGCAGCGTCCATACGGGCGTAACCAATGGGCGTCGCGATGGGTTGCACGGCCTTGCCCAAGCGAACGATCAAATTCTTGAACTTGGTGGGGTTCTCTTGCGTCTTGCGCTTCAAATAGGCCGCCACCGGAATGATATGATCCGAGTTGGTGGAGGCGTTCTCTTGTTCGGTGTGTTCCGGCTCAATGACACCCAATTCAGTGATGACGCCGGTGATCAAGGCGCAGGGCGTGACGTCGAAGGCGGGGTTCCACACGGCAATGCCATCGGGAGCGATCTTTTGACCGAAAATGCTGTGGTAGTACAGTGCAATGGTGAGAGGGATGGGAGAGACGACGACGACGACAACAACGATGACACAACGGACGCGCGTTTACCTGGTCAATTCGTGAGCGGGACGCTCTTCGACGTGGATCTCGATACCCGAGGCCATCGTGACATCGATGGTCGTCGTGGGCAACGCCGTGAAGAAAGGAATACGGTGATACTTGGCAGCAATCGCCAGTTGATACGAACCGATTTTGTTGGCCGTGTCACCGTTGCCAGCGACACGATCCGCACCGATGACGACGACGTCCACACCCTTCACCGCCATCAACGCAGACGCCATGTTGTCGGTGATCAAGGTACCAGGCAAACGATCTTGAACAATTTCGTAGGCAGTCAAGCGTGCACCTTGGTTGTACGGACGAGTCTCACAGGCATACACGTGTTCCAATTTGCCCAACTCGTGCAAGGCACGTACAACACCCAAGGCCGTACCAAAGCCGGCCGTAGCCAAGCTACCCGTGTTGCAAATGGTCAACACCCGGATCTTATCACGCTTGACAAGTTCCAAAATGCGCTTGGCGCCGTTGTAGCCAATAGCGCGGTTGATCTCGATGTCCTCGGCATACAACTGCTCGGAGGCCTCCACGACTTGATTCAACACTCCCTCAGCATTCAAATCTGCAGCACCTTCCGCAGAAGCAACCAACTCATCCAATTCATCCATAGCGTTGAACAGATTGACGGCGGTAGGGCGAGAGGTGCGCAAGTAAGCGATAGATTCCTTCAGGAACTTGATCAACGCCTCTTTCGACTGGACGAATTCAGCACGGCGGGTTTCCAATTCAACCGCCAAACCCAACACAGCCGTAATGGCAATCAAAGGAGCACCACGAACTTGCATGGTACGAATCACTGTCCATGCATCATTGACACCCAAGACAGGAAGGTACTTGGTTTCATGTGGCAACAACAACTGGTCCAAAACGGTGAAGGAACCACGAGAATACTTCAATGAATCCGCCATTTCTAGTTCGTTCGTATCAAATACAATACAATGCTTAGAACATTCGAAAGTGACCGCCGGTGTTATTCCAGAACATGCCTTTACAACCTTTGCAATAGATCATACGTCAATTTAGATGGCCGGAAAAGGGTTTTTGCATGCAACTCGGTTTTCCGAGAATTTTATCGCTGAATTCTGGATCAAAGGCGTTTCGAATGGAATTTCGTTGGATAAAGGACGGATTTCGATGGGAGGAAAGACACCACGAAAAAACAGCAGGTCGAGCTCGTCCTCTTGGACTCAACACGATTGCCCATGTGGCCATGTTAGCGAATGTGTATGTTGTTCTCTCAAGAACCACAAAAATTCGCAAAGAAGGGTCCAGGATCAGGTTACCGACTGTGTGAATAATAAACTCAGCACCTCGTCCTGTTAAAGTTCGATCAATAAGAAAAAATGGCTGCCGTTCCTCCTATCAAGAAGGTAATTGATTTTTTTGAAGGTTTGTCGGCCCTGAATTGGAATTAACTTGGCTTTATCTTCCTATCACGTAGACTGAAGAAGTCGCCGAAGAGGTTGCGTACTTGGATTTCCGCATCACCTTGACCTCCCGCAAGGTTGCTGCTTTGGAGAAGCTCTGCGCTGACTTGAAGACCCGTGCCGTCGCTGTCAACGACCCTCAGGTCAAGGTCAAGGGCCCTGTCCGCATGCCTACCAAGGTCTTGAGACTTATGGTCCGCAAGTCCCCTTGCGGTGAAGGTACTAACACCTTCGATCGTTGGCAAATGCGCATCCACAAGCGCATCATCGATGTCACTGCCCCTGCTGACTTGATGAAGAAGCTTACCAACATCACCATCGAGCCTGGAATCGACATTGAGGTTGACTACAAGAACGCCCAGAACTAAATCATCTGTGTGTTTCTGCAATCACCTTGAAGCTTAATTGATCACGCCTCTCTTTCAATCCCAACCTCTCCACGTGTTTCTTTCGTCCTTTGTTGTCTACATACTGCATTTGAAAATAGAGCTTCAAAAGAAGCAGGCACGAATTGGCTGAGTTGGATTTAATTAGCGTTGTGGGTCGGCACACCGCACCGTAGGATGTGTCACGTTCATCCCTTCCCACGCAGTGCTAAACTACCAGATATTTACTTGTAAGACTTCTTGGCCAAGAAGTCAGAGAACTCCTGCTGAGGAGTTTCCTGGAAGACGGTGGGGGTCCACAAGTCAGGGGTCAAGAAAGAGTAGGTCTTGGACAAGGCGTTGAACACAGCCATCGCCAAGTTTCCGCGGGTGCGGGAGTGACCAGTGGTGGAGGAGTACACGTCAGTGACACCAGCCATGGTCAACAACTTCTTGGGGATGACGGAGGCAACGATACCAGAACCACGAGGAGCAGGGATCAAGCGGGTACGGACGGAACCGCACTTGCCAGAGACCTTGCAAGGGACAGTGTGGGGCTCACCAGCGTTAAGACCCCAGTAGCCACGGCGGACAGGGACCAAGTTCATCTTGGCGTTGATGATACCACCACGGATGGCAGTGGCAACTTCCTTGGCAGCCTTGACACCAAGACCAATGTGGCCGTTCTCGTCACCGACAGCGACGTAGCACTTGAAGCGAGTGCGCTGACCGGCAGTGGTCTGCTTCTGGACAGGCATGATCTTCATGACCTCATCCTTCAAGGCAGGGCCGAGCAAGAAGTCAACAATCTGGTACTCCTTGATGGGGATGGAGAACAAGAAGATTTCCTCGACGGACTTGATCTTGCCATCCTTCACCAAACGACCAAGCTTGGTGACAGGGGTCCACTCCTCCTTCTCACCCTTGTCTCCACGACGAGGACGAGGACCACCACGGGGAGCATCTCCACCAGGTCTGCGGCCGAAGCCTCCACGCTTTTGCTCAGTTTGATCAGCCATTTTTCTTACAAGATTTTTTTCGTGACAATTACGATATGAACCTCATTCGAATGAAGCCAAGTTCCCTCCTGTTCGCCCCATCAAGCATGTCATTCGAGTGGATAAAAATTGGCGACTTTGTGAAGGAAATGCCAAGGAATTTTGTTGTGTGCATGTTTGTGCGTCTCTGGGATATCTGTGTTTGGAGTTTCACTCTGCGGATTCCAGATTATGCGCGATGACGAGCATCCTGTGAGTGAGATAGTGAGATGTCGAAGGTTCTTCTTCTTGTGTAAGAAAATCCACATGATTCTGTCTTGCAACAGATTGTTTCGACCACTTTGAGAAAGAAATCTCTTGTCTTTTTCATTGGAAGAGTGTAGATTGCAATTGCATCCGTTTGTTTCCTGATCTTTTTAACATACTTGATCTTCCAAAATGTATTCCAACGACCCCCGAAATCATATTAACCTGAGTGGATCTCCATCGTTTGTCCCTAATAATCTCTCCATTTCTCGCTCTGAGATGCTGGTACGCGATTCGTTTGTTCTCTACTGACGAAACATGCAAGACGCTCACCGTGTGCTTTTCCTATTGACTCACAGGCTTACACTCGTCTCAACGAAGTTTTTGTCGTACGAGGAAGCACTGACAGCATGCGCGTCCCTATTATGAAGAGCCGAGTAACTCAGGTATCTTTACGATCGAAGCAACTGTGGCAGTATTTCGGTCGTCACACGGTTGGTCCTGCCTACAGGTCAAATTCATCACTGTACAAGGTGTCACGGTCCTTGCTGTGCTCAGCGACCAGGGACTGCAATTGTGGTCAGCTGATGGTGACAACATGATTTATTTGTATCCCTTGAGCTCTTTGATGGGCACGGATCAGAGCGAGAGCCCTTTCATCAAGGGCATTGCGTCCGATGGCAGTAACTTCAGCGTTGGCACCTCGGCGGGTAAAGTGCTGGTTTTCGACTGCGCAACTGGCTTGAGTGGTGGAACCTTTCCCGTGAGTCAACGATTAGATTCAGACTCCTCTCCTATTCCTATTTCGGCTGTTAGCTGTTCGCCAACGTTGATTAGCGCAGGCAATGACTTTGGTTCGATCTTCCTTTATCGCCCTCGTGAAGGGTACGCGCAGAGCGCCAAATTCAAGGGCGAAGGTGCTCCTTGTACATCGTTGGTTCAAAATGATCGTCTTGTCATGGCAGGCTTTGGTTCCGGCCATATCCGGATGTATCGCGCTGATATCAACGAGTTGACGGTCGAAATCGCTGCCCATGCTCGCGCAGTCATGGCGTTGGACTATCAAGAATCAACGGAATTCCTGGCCTCATGCTCAGCGGACCAACAAGTGTTTGTTTGGTCGATCCCTTCCTTCACATCCAAGTCACATTCGACCATCAACTGTGTCTTTTCGACAACGGTAGAGAACAAGATCTGCACGGGGATAGCGTTCATTGGCGATACCAAGTTGGCGGTGTCTAGTTATGAAGACGAAGAAGTCACAGTGTTTCATCGCACTTGATTGTACGATATGTAGGATATAGCCTTGGTCGTAAACGTAACAACAGTACTTCCCCCGCACGATTGTTCATGCCCCCCCCCCCCCACTCGTCTGTCAATAGAATGTCGCGCGCGCACACACACGTACAGGGAACGGTGCTATTGCCGCGGGCGTAGGGTCGCTGTCGAAAGTACCATCATAACGACGTGCATCTATATTTCAAATGGAATGGTGGTTTGTTTGCCTTTGGCAATGCCCTTGAGACCCGTAAATCCCAGAAGGTAGGTTAGCTAGGTGTGAAGATTCGTCGGCGTCGGACGAGATTCGAACCAAAGGTGGTAATGACGGTCTTTCTTAGGAAAATCACATTCTAATCGAGACCATTACCATCACAATTCAATTGAATGAATACTACAGCGAAATGATGGCGAAAATTTTGAGTCTTTGGTTCGGACTTTGGCCGATTATGGCTGTAAACGCGGTAGACAAGTCGTCGTTGCGGTCTCAGCTGCGACTTCTCTCTGAAGGATGTCCTTCGGGATTCTCATTGTTGTCTGGATCTTCTACGCTTTGTGTGAAAGTCATGCCCACAGCCAAGGAGTATCTCCTTGCTCAGCAAGACTGCCGTACCATGGGTGCCGAGTTGGTGTCCATCACGTCGTCGCAAGAGAATTATGCCTTAGCGTCCTTGATTTCAGGTCAAACCTTTGTGGGAGGTGATCAAGATTCAGAAGGCCGTTGGTACTGGAAAGATGGTCAGCCCTTCACATATACCAACTGGGGATATGGACAACCTGATAACACGTGGGGTTACGAAAACTGTTTGGCGATTTTGCCGACGGGCCTGTGGAACGATTACATTTGTTGGTTCGAGCTGCCAAGCGTTTGTGGCCTGAGAATAATGGCACCAACGATGTCTCCTGTGCGATCACCTACGCCGTACCCATCGTCGCTACCGGGTGATTCGAGCCCAGGCTCATCGTCGTCCTCATCCTCCTCGAACGGAATCTATACGGATCCCTTCGCGATGTCCATCATTTCCATCGTGGTTTTGATTGCCATTGTTCTTTCATGCATTGCCGTGCGATTGTGCTGTGGTCCCTCTACCTCCGCAGTGTATACCTCGCCCCCGCCCGCTGTCCCTGTACCGTACAATCACACTGCACAGCAAGCGATGCCAACGACCGTCGCCGTGGTATCGTCTGCTCCGTCAGCCCCTCCCATGGCAGAAGTGTTCACTGATTCCTCCAAAGGCCCCAGTGCATCAGTAGTGGTCGCGTTTGCCGACACGACGTTGGGGCGGGGAAGCATTGAACTGCCACTGGTGGCGTCCGTACCACCAGCCACTGTGGTCTATGCGGCATCAGTCCCATACACTGCGACTGTCCTTCCGACGACAGTCAGCACCACATCGCCGACAGGTTCACGACCAGTGACCATGCCTACCACTGGTCCCATCACGACGTACGGTCAACCCGCATACGTCTGCACCGTCACATACGTGTAGGTGCCCCATACGTCGAACGCCCCCCCCCCCCCGCCCTCACATTCCTCACCGACGATCCGCCAGCAGTACAGCACCCTTTCTTCGGTGAAACATGAGGGATGGATGCCGCAGCGGTGGTACCTCCTGTTTGATTGATTGTTTGATTGATTTACAGCTTGTTTCTTCGTTGCAATAGCCAGCGACAATGTATTATTCTTTTTCTTCTTCTTTCTTTCTTTCTTTGCCGTACACGTACATTTTCCCTAAACCATACACATTATCATGCTGCTCCAGGTTGCAGGCAAACCGCTCGACCTCCACACTGCGACGACGGTGTTGTTCACTCTGTGCGACCAGCGGATTGCACAGTGCGTGATCGCCCGTTGGTTGTACGCTCATTGTCTTTATTTCAATGTCTTTGTTGCTATTAATGGATTCTCTTTTTTTTTTCGGTGCAGCATTGTCTCCGACAGTCGTCGCTTTGCTACCCCATCCCAATGTCTTCTTCCCCTTAGTCGGTGTTCTTCGTTGTCCTGCAGCAGTCAGTGTGGTCGTGACGGTAACTGGTCGGTGACCTTCTGTATAAGTTGATGACAAGGTGCGGGGAGGTTGGCTGGTACGTTGTGGTGCACCAAACACACAGAAACACAGAGAGACGCAATAGAGGCACGTGAAACGAGATGGCCCACCGGTGTAGCGGGTGACATCCTCTCATCGTCGGGGCTGCGCTTGCACGGACTGTGGAAGTAGAGGTGAGGCGACCAACAAGGCGGACGCGCCGGTTATCACGCCTCGCTTCGTACTCTGCTGCGAAGAGGCGCCTGTCGCTGCAGCGGTAAGTGTCTTCCCCGTTCTGCTGATGGAGGCGGAGGCGGCCAGCGGCGGGTCCTGCTCCCCTGCGGGTGGTGGCAACGTCGCCAACGAGGCGTCCGATCCTCTCGCGAGGCGTGCTCGGCATTCTTCTATCCGCGTGCGTACGATGCGCAGGGTATTGTCCTCCGCCGCGCTGCTGTTCTTGGCGATAGCCGTGTCTTGCCCGCTGGCCGCCAAACGACCCCGTGGTGTGGTGCTCACCGCCGTACCCGCGGCACGCGGTGTCGTAGGACGACTCCCGCTCGACGCCGACGACGACGGACGTGCACTTCCCGCCGCATACGCCAGGTACTGACCGAAGTCGCGCAGCGCCGCTTGCCACTGACTCAGCGCCATGCAGATGTCGGCCCGTTTCAACCAATAGCGCGCCAAGCTGTGCATACAGGCGGTGCGTGCTTTCGTCGCAGCCGTCGTGTCGGCTGGCTGGCCATGACCTTGACTGTGCTTCGACGGCTTCGCGACTGCTGCCAAGGCTAAGGATCCCTGCGCCTGCTCCAGCAACGCAATGGCGTGGTTAATGGCCGTCAACGCCGATGGGAAGTCTCGCATCTTCACGTAGCACAGACAAATGTTCGCCTGCAATGCCGCCAACCGCTTCGCCTCGGACCAAAGCTCGTCGATGGGTCTTTGTTTGGACGATGATGCCACTGCCGCTGCCACTGCCGCTGCTGCGGCCCCTTCCGCAGGCGTTACGACGAGGTTCGCCGCATTGTCTCGGGCGCGTGCGGCGGTTAGATACAGCGCCAAGGCGCGGGGATATTCATTTTGCTGGTACAAGTCCTTCGCCACTATGACGACATCGACATCGCGAGGGCGCCCACAGCGCCGGCAGTGTTCGTCATGGGGAAACAAGTTCCACGACGGCGGTGAGGCCTTCGTCGTCGTCGTTGTCGTCGTTGCTGCTGCTGTGGTAGGCGCATCACCAACCGGCGGTGGACAATACAAGCAGGTCCACGTGTTGGGATACAGCACCGAGGGAAACGCCAACTCGCGAATGATCGGACAATGTGGGTGAAAGAAGAGATTGTACGCGGCGGTGGATGCCTCGGTGTCCGGAGACAGAGAATGGCCCTGCGCATCGACGGGAATGCATACAAACGACTCGTTGATCGGTTGATTGCACGCGAAGCAGCAGAAACAGGTACTGTGGGCCTTCTGCGAATAGCCAAACTTGGGACACGTGATGAACGGCACTCGTCGCACCTGCACCGTGTGGCCTTCCGCATTGGTCTGCTCGGTGACGGTCACCTCCGAGGAGGTCGTCGTGACCGATGGAGCGGCGTTGGGTGGCGGCGATGACAACGGTCGGAAACAAAACGCGCAGTTGGAATCCGCATGGAACCGACAACAGGTCGCGTCGTCCATGTTCTCAATCCGTTCGTGGCATACGCTGCATTGTCGCGTTTGTAACTGCGAGACACACAGCGCGTAGTGCGCATCCTCAGGACCACCAAGGGAATCATCGTTGGATACGGATGACAGACTGGACCGCGTGGTGGCCACGGAGGACAACGACGATTGCGGTTGAAACACGTTCGGCAGAGGACGTACCAAGTCTTGCGGTGTTCGTGGTGGCGTTTGATACTGCAACGCAAAGAGCCAGCGATCCATGTCGGGGCACCGTTCAGTGAGGAGATGTGTTTCTGCCGATGCTGCCGCCGAGGTGGCAACCACCACGGCCGGGGCCTTGGACGACGGGGCGACAGACCGTTTATTGGTGGCCGACGAAGGACGCAGAACGCCACCTGTTTTCATCGGCGACGACGCTGGACCCGAAGTGGCCAATCCAGACGACGTTCGAATGCCACTCGATTTGCGTTGTGGATTCGCGGTCGAAGAAGACGAAGAAGCGACAGCAGGGCAGGCACGGTCGAACCTCGTTGAGTCGCCCATTCTCTCGCCGAAACGTGTTCAGTGTGGCATGCAGATTGCGCTTCGTCAAATTCTGGGTGGCCCGTCCACAACAACTCTCAAACCATATTCATCTGCCAACTCTCTTGCAGCGGCGGGGAGATCCGCATAATTCTGACCCCTCAATCTCTCTGGGACACTAATCACCACAATTGGGGAGCGCTTGAACAGGATAGAATAGAAGAATAGCAAACGACGAGCACTGCCATCTGCTGAAACCGTGAGTAATCGCAGTCCAGTGAGTGCGCGAAGGGCTTGATCAACGACAACACTTTTCGAAGCTCCAGATTCAGTCTACAAACGACAGTTATTTTATATGACAGTCACATAGACAGCAATAGAATATGAAAGACAGCTTACACTAATGCGCACTACACCGAGCTGGCGGTTCAAAGTCGTGTTGATCAGGCAAGTTTTACCAATTCCTTTCCCACCAGTAACAACAATGTAGTCATCTTTTCCCATCGACAGAAGCGAATCACTCAACTTCTTGACATCCGATTTCCTGACAGACACAGGACAGGTAGTCTTGAAATAACTTTTGAAGCCGAGTGAAAGTGCTCGTCCAAGTCCGACTCGAGGAAGGTACCCAGCGACAGAAACAATAGAACCAAGCGCTGCGGTAGAAGCCCCGAGGCCGAGAATGACTTTACTGTCCGCAGCAGCAAACGAAACAATATCCTTCACACTACCCAACCAATCAGACATTTTGTTTTTCGATGAAGTTCCGGAGTTCTGAAAGTGTTCTGTTCCAAAGAAGAAAAGAAGGTCGTGGCGATCCTTCGGGACTCTCTGGAGGGGCTGAACAGAATCTGGGTAGTGTATCCCCAAGACCTAGAGCGACCCAACCGTGGCTATCTTCAGCAGCGCTGTCCAAAAATGAAACGCACCGAGGCAGGATGAATCGAGAAAGAACAACACACACAGGTTCGGATCATAATTAAATAGGATAGAAGTGTGCGATAGCAGTAACGCAACAAATGGAGAGAGGGAGAGGTGTGCATTGAAATCGTTTTTACATAGCTGTCGAAACATCATGCCGTTGTTTGATTATTGTTGGAATATGAATTGTGAGATGGCGTCCAAGGCGCAGGGTTATCATCTCACGGGGAAACTTCTTGTTCCCACCTCACCCGCTGACTACGGAGCTATATGGGACAAAAATCAAGCATCTTCTGAAAAAGCGACATGGACTATGAACGATTTGTTCCAAATGTCGCGAAACGACACGGTACATTTCGTAAAGGACCATTTCTGGAACGCGATCGATGGGGACGACATTGCCAAGGCGTCCACCGAGGTTGCCACGTTTCTTTTCCATACTTCACTGCATCATGGGCCTGCAGTAGCCATGTCGATGCTTCAGCGTGTGCTGCATTCAAGTCCCAAAGGAAGTCGCCACTTGGATTCCCAGACGATGACCCAGCTAGCGCATCACTCCAAAGCGATCCTAGCGAAATTAATTGAAGAGCGGCGTTCCATTTACTCCGATCTGGTAGTCAAAAATCCCCAGTCGGTTATTTTCCAAAAGCAATGGTCGGATTTGTTGGAAGAAGGTATCCAGCAAGCGACCGTAGCCACGCAGTACAGTCGACCACTCACTGCAGCATCACCCGCACCTACGCCTACTTCCGCAACCAATCTCGGAGGGATTGATCTCTCCATTCCTTTTGCAAGTCTCGGTCGGATTCAAGGATGGTACAAGAAGCATGGCATGGTCACGTGCATCTTCGATAACCAGTGGCGGCACAGCAAACACGGCCGTATCTTCGCCGGTGCGTTGTTACAAGTAGGACAAGAGCAGTATATGCGGTTTTCATTGGATCCGTGGGAAGAAACCAATCCACGCGGGCCGTTTCTACGTAAAGTCTATGACCCACCCACGTTAGCAGGTACCGTGTTGGGTGACATTTTGTTTGAAGCAGATTTCTTGTTGAAGAAGATTTCCATGGGCCTCGAACCGATTCCACCCGAATTGGCCTCGAAAGGATTGGAATCCATGATGGAAATGGATATTCAAGAAGAGAAACGCATCTTTTCGCGCTTGTGGTTCTATATCAAAGAGGTCAAAGTCCACGAAACCGCAGAAGGAATCGATGCCTTCCACGTCACGTTGGCTGTCGATGCACGACGAAATGCGCAATCCGCGACGGGGAAATTGATGGATGTTCCCACGTCCGAGGATTGCAACGAAGTCATCTTCGCCCGGAAGTTTACGTCGCTGCTCAAAGACGCGCAGCGGGTGTGGCCGATTTTCCAAGATTTGGAAGAAGCCTGTCGATGCATCGCTTTGATTCATTGTTTGCAACGTGAACATTTGTCGTTGGAGAAGGAGGCCATCCTTCAGTGGGCGATCGATCCACAAAACCCACCGCATTCATTTCAAATCGAAGCGTTACGCAACGAAAAAGTGACGAAGACCACTTCCACGCGACCCCTCGACGATGGACGACAAGGCGAGGTTCGCACGGTTCATACCTCGACACGATCGATCTTTGGTGGGGTCAGTTGTCAAATACCCGCATTGACACGGGTGGCCACCATCGCCGAGATACGTTCAGCTGCGCCCGTCGCAGGTGCCAATGTTACGGTACCCACCACGTCTTCTTCCACTTCTTCGTCTTCTTCGACCGCGAATCCGCAACGCAAATCGAATGGCATTCGAACATCGTCTGGATTGGCCACTTCGGGTCCAGCATCGTCGCCGATGAAAACAGGTGGTCCACTGCGTCCTTCTTCTGCCACCCACAAACGGTCTGCAGCCCCGTCGTCAAAGGCCCCGGCAGAAACGCATCTCCTCACTGAACGATGCCCCGACGTAGATCGCTGGCTCTTTGCGTTGCAGTATCAAACACCCCCACGAACACCGCAAGACTTGGTACGTCCTTTGCCGAACGTGTTTCAACCGCAATCGTCGTTGTCCTCCGTGGCCACCACGCGGTCCAGTCTGTCGTCGATATCCAACGATTCCATTGGTGGTCCTGAGGATGCGCACTACGCGCTGTGTGTGTCGCAGTTACAAACGCGAAAATGCAGCGTATGCCACGAACGGATTGAGAACATGGACGACGCGACCTGTTGCCGTTTCCATGCGGATTCCAACTGCGCGTTTTGTTTCCGACCGTTGTCCTCGCCGCCGCCCAACGCTCCATCGGTCGTCACGACGACCTCATCGGAGGTGACCCTCAGCGAGCAGACCAATGCGGAAGGCCACACGGTGCAGGTGCGACGAGTGCCGTTCATCACGTGTCCCAAGTTTGGCTACTCGCAGAAGGCCCACAGTGCCTGTTTCTGCTGCTTCGCGTGCAATCAACCGATCAACGAGTCGTTTGTTTGCATTCCCGTCGATGCGCAGGGCCATTCTCTGCCTCCGGACACCGAAGCATCCACCGCCGCGTACAACCTCTTCTTTCACCCCCATTGTCCGATCATTCGCGAGTTGGCGTTTCCCTCGGTGCTGTATCCCAACACGTGGACCTGCTTGTATTGTCCGCAGCCGCCGGTTGGCGATGGGCCGACCACAGCAGCAACGACGACGACGAAGGCCTCACCGCCGTCGTGGAACTTGTTTCCTCACGACGAACACTGCCGGCGCTGTGGTCGCCCCCGCGATGCCGACATCGTCACCGTTGCGAAGGACTTGTACCAGCAAAATGACTATCCCCGCGCCTTGGCGCTGTATCTAACCGCTGCACGCGCCCGAGACAACATCGTCGCAACGCCTGCGGAAGGGGCCGCGGCGGCAGCGGTAGCGGCATCATCATCATCGTCCAAACGGCCCATCGCCGATCTTTGGTCCGAGGCGAAGCGGTTGGCGGCACTGCAGGCGAACATTTGTCTGTGCTACGTGAAGATGCGAGACTTCCCATCGGCGTTGACGGCCATCAACCAAGCCATTGCGTTGCTGGAACAGGCGCAGGGATCCTTAGCCTTGGCAGCAGTCGCGAAGTCCTCGAAGCACAGTCAAGGTCATGGCCAGCCAGCCGACACGACGGCTGCGATGGAAGCACGCACCGCCTGTATGCACAGCTTGGCGCACTATTGGTTGAAACGGGCCGACATCTGCATGGCGCTGAGTCAGTGGCAAGCGGCGCTGCACGACTTCGGGCAGTACCTGGCGTATGCGGGAAGTGCGCGACCTTCGTCGGCGACGTCGAGTGGGAGTCGTCCTACGACCCCACGTGCCGCAGGTTCGGCGGTGAGCACCACACCGCGAGGCCGTTTGACGTCCAGCGGGAAGGACACGGCTGAGGCCAAGAGCAGCAGCGCGGCGGACGACAATACCCTGCGCATCGTCCGTACCCGGATGGAAGAATGCCAGGCACGTCTCGCGAGAGGATCGGACGCCTCGTTGGCGACGTTGCCACCACCCGCAGGGGAGCAGGACCCGCCGCTGACCGCCGCCGCCTCCATCAGCAGGACTGGGAAGACCCTCACCGCCACAGCCGCTGCAACCGCATCAACAACGGGCTCTTCTTCGCAGCAGAGCACGAAGCGAGGTGTGATAACCGGTGCGTCCACCCTGTTGGTTTCCTCGCCTCTACCTCCGCAGTCCGTACAAGCTCAGCCCCGACGATGATAAGAGGAGTCACCCGCTAGGCCTCCCTTGCGTCTCTCTGTGTTTTTCTCTCGTTTGATCCTCTTTTTTGTTTCGTTGTCTGTGTTTCTGTGTGCAAAACCCACCGCATTCATTTCAAATCGAAGCGTTACGCAACGAAAAAGTGACGAAGACCAGACCCCTCGACGATGGACGACAAGGCGAGGTTCGCACGGTTCATACCTCGACACGATCGATCTTTGGTGGGGTCAGTTGTCAAATACCCGCATTGACACGTGGGCCTAACAAGGGGGGAGGCCCGCGGTTAGGGGGGAGCCCTATATAGGGATATAGGCTGCCGCCCCCCTTGTGATGGGCAGCTCATCTCTTGCTCGTCCTAGATTGTTGTCCTTACCCCTAACTCTTTCCTAACCCCAGTCAACATGTACAGTTTAGTTTTAGCCGTTACATTTGATGTGTATTTGTGGTGACGAACAGACGACAGACAGCAGATGGAGAAGTGTACAAGCAGATGTTTCGCTTTTGGAGTACTCACGCGAGCCCCAGTTAAACTAGCGACGTAAAAGTTTTCTACGAACCAAAAGAGCTTTTCTCGCATCCAACTTCAAACCAAGCGCTTTCAGACCATCGTACCCAAGAAGTCGCTTTGTGGACACTTCACAAATAGCACCTACACCAGCTTCCGGTGTCACAACTATGGGAGAAGTGGGGTTTAAATAGGCGTGCACGATAGAGCCATCATTTAACTCCACTTCAACTCTCACTCTGGCATATTTCAATACCGTCTCGACGGTCACATAATCGGCAAGAATAATGTCTTCCTGACCAGTAGAGATCAAATCGAGTTCAGCAACATCAGTTGGTTCGAGCTCCATATCTCCCATAAATCCGGAGTCAACGGCCACTGGAATACAAATCCGTTTTTCGTTGACCTCATTTATCAGCGTCATACGACAAACGTACTCTTGTGCGTTAGCAGAAAGAATGCTTTTAATAGTAGCAGGCTCTAGGTCAAAAGCAGAAAAATGGAAAAGTGTCAGTCGAATATTAGAAGCCGAAAATGAAAGAAATAAAGACGAATGAAAATAAAAAATATAAAGGAAATGAAATCAAGCATTGTCAGTCATCATATGAAGCATTCAATCATTACGAGAAGAGTGCTCACCTGCTGGTAGGGTTTGTCGGGTGATAGAAAAGAAATATGGCAAATCTTCCGAAGAACCAATTTGCCCATCAGCAGGATTGGGAACTTTAGCGCCAGTTCTCAGGATAAATATCTCCTCATTGCTGTTTTCCGAATGAACAGATTCAACAGCTCCAGCAGGAAAACTTAGAGAATTTCTTTTCTGGGTAATGGCCAACATCAAATCGTCAAAATCCATTTCATTTTGAAACTCCACCTTAAATGCGCGTTCATCTCCATTTCTGGACTTAACCCACACCCGCATTGTGATAATAAGTCCAAGCTCTCAATTATGTGAATTCAGGAATAAATGTGGAACTGATTGTGCACGAACCGAAATTTGATTCTGAACTTCGAGTCGATACAGTACGTCGATAGACACTCCCTCCTATCCTCTATTTACATAGCTTCACCAAAACTCCAAGTGCGAGATTGCCCAAACTGCGATAACTCGGCTGCTCGCTCCCATCAAACTCCACTTTCCAAACTCCACCTAACTCGTCTTTTCCAAACGTTCACTACTTGTTGGCAGGAGAGTGAACTTACCTTTTCCAATCTTCTCCTTTCGAGACTTTCTAGTCGTGCGTTTCTGGTTTGGCCCAACATCGCAATACCCATATAAAAATGAACCGAGAATCCCAGTAGGAAGAGGGGGTCCTAATTTTGGCACTGGGACGCGAAAGTGACTTATTGTAATCATAACCAATTATATATCATTAGAAAGCTCTTGCTTTTGCCTGTTGTTTTCAGGAAGACGGACTTCCAACGATGCCAAATTCATAGAGAAATTGTCGTCCAAAGTGGGCGGATTTGGGGCGATGGATCTCAATGTGGAACTTTTTTTCGCGTCACCATTTCGTGTGCTCTTAATATGATTTCCTCAAATTTTTTTGCTCCTCCTAAGTCATGAAATGCGCAAACCATCATTTTATGTGATTGGATGCTGCCGGTGGGTGATAGCTGAGTGTGGGTATGCTTGGATATCTTGCACATTCACGATCCAAGGGCCTTTCTGCAACTTAATCGACTCAGAAAAACTCTTCCAGACTTGTGATATGCATTCATTACTTCTCAATGACTTACAAATATGTTTTTGCTAATGGGTATCGACGGAGCAACATGAATTCATTGTGGCAATATGGATGAAATCTGCAGTTTCGATGGCATCGTCCCATTGGCTGTAACGGAGGAACATGAAATCATTATGGCTCTATCGATGAAAGCAATGCAGTTTCGGTGGCATCGTCAACATAGGCTGTGACAGAGGACCAAAAATGACATGACAGTATCGATATAATCAATGCAAGGATGGTTCAGTTTCTCGCAGCATTATGGGAGTCAATGCATCAATGTAGTCCTTCTTGGTCACTGAAGCACAGTTTGAAGTCTTCGGTGAAGACTTGCGACTGGTGAAGTATTCGTAGGCGGCTCAGAGTACGGGAACAATTTGCCTTTTCCAAGCTTGTCCGTTCTTAAATGTCTGCAGGAGATCCGTGGCAGCTGCTTTCATCTGCTGCCTTGCGTTTCAACTGCATCTTGCATGTAGACTACGTGAGAAAATTGGGTGGTTCATTTCAAAGAGGCGAAAGGATGTATTTTTTCATACCTGAATCTGCCGTGCGGAACAATGTATTCCACATTTGGTCATACATGAGAGCAACTCCGCATGTACGGCAACTTCCGTGTTGCTCAAAAGTGGCTTTCGCCCAGGTCTCGCTACTTTGGCTATTTCTCAAGCCAGATCTTCGATGAGAGCCTCGCTCTTCGCTTGTAAAAGAGTTCTTAACTCGTTGATATCTTGAAGGGGCGTCGCACTTTCTCGCGAATCCGTGTGCAGTTCAACGCATCCCTTCGCTTTGGTCAACATAAACAGTCCCTTTTGAGACACCGAACTTTCCTCGAATCTCTTGATAAGAGAGTCCATGGACGGCCGCTATAAAATCTGCCACCTGTTTGTGAACTGTGTGGGCGACGTCACTTTACCCTACCACTATACCCTTCGTCTAACCCTACAATTCGTTACACAGCCCGTCGCACCTATGAGCTGTTCTCCCCATTGTCCATGCTGGATGGAAGACCGTTCAAATCTCCTTGAAGAGTGCTCCTTGATACAGGGAAGATCACCAACGGTCCTGACAAGATCACCAACATAGGAATGATAAAAAGAGCGACCAGACACAAAAACTCACACGGAATCGC
>SMOI01000188.1:0-21306 GCA_008000375.1 Poteriospumella lacustris
TTGAGATCTGTTTATGTTACAGAAACAGAGACCACAAAAAGAGAGAAGACAGAGAGAACACAGAGAGAAAGAAAGCAACATCGAGTGGCGCCGAGGAACGGCGCCGACGAGAAACTAAAAATGTCTCCCAGAACCCAGATCGAAGTCTGGAATGTCTGGGACTAGGATCTAGGACGCCGCAGGGAGAGTGGCGCACACATTGCACTGTATATAGATGGAAGAATGCAATAAACGTACATAAGTACGGTTTCACTAAGGGTCCTCGCGCTTAGCTCTGGTTTTGTATGCCGTCTCGACTTGCTTGTTGCTGTGCTTGACAGCATCGTTTCTGTGCTGCAGCATATAGAGTGACTTAGAGGAAGCAGCTATCCACTGCATCGGCGAGGTAGAGTTTCTACTGCCTTTGTCTTGTTGAAGCGTTAAACGGTAGCTTCGACAAAGTTGGAGCAATGTCCGTATGGCGTTTCGTTTCCTAACAACGAGTGCCCCAGCGACAGCAACAGCAGAAGCAGCAGAAGCAGCAGCAGGTGAGATCTTTTCCATCCTGATTTCAAATGTTCTGCATCGCTGCAGATAAACGTAATCGAATTTACTATTCATTAGCAAGTTAGATATTGCAGATCAAGAAAAAATGAGTGGCACTTGCGTCTTATGCGACACGAAAGCCATCTAGGGAGCCCATTCTGCTGGCCTTTCATAGCATGGCAGGAACGGAGAGGTATGAATAAATATTTTTCAAACGAAGGCCGCCCAAATTTAAAATATAGAGAAGCAAATAAGGTGTGTGAAGACTTTGCATGGAAACTCAAATCGTGCGAGGATTTTGTCATCTTGTTCAAGACAATTTTGGAAGAGGATCAGCCTTTGGCCGTAGTTGACCAACTGCAGGAGAGATCGAAAACGCTCTATCGTACATTCAGGAAGTTATCATTATCTGATAAATGAAAAAAGGTAAGATGAGTGCATAAGCAGAGATCTATGTCATAATCGTCTTGAAAATGTGTCAGTATCGTCTCGCAGGTGAGCCATTTGTGGGAGCCGAGATGCAGCCGGAGAAAAAGCTGAGATTCACCTCTGTTCGCACTGAAATGCGCCTAAGCTTTGTCGATGTGGCGACGAAAAACGGAGATTTTTGCCGAGCGAATTTATATTTTGTTAATTGTCGTGATTGCCGCATCCTTGGTGCATCCCAGTTACGGGATGAGAGCAGCAGTGAGGACGAAAATGAAACCCTCACTTGTGGTAACTCCAATTCCTCGCTGTTATGAATTCGTTCCATCAACTGTGACGGGGCCATCCACCGAACAGGCCGTTGATGATAACGTTGCGAGCATCATGGTGTCTTTATCAGCACAATCAGGATATCTCCGCGTTGATAGAGTCCGTCGATGAACAAATCAAACAAAGCTTTGCCAATCTGGCCACCGAGTTCACGAACGCCGAGGGGATAGCAATCACGCAGTACTTCACCAACCCAAGGACTTCACTAACATGAGCAGCATGAGCTTCACCGTCACAAACGTGGACATGTGATAACATGGTGCTCTCAAACTGGTTTGCTTCTTCAACTCGTGATTCACAGGCGATACCAGAGCCTGGGTGGTGTTGGTATTGACGATAGCTGCAACGCCACAGGTCCGTGTTTGCTAAATAAAAAAGAAAAGTAAAAAATCTATATTGGTCGCAAGGATTCCAAACAACCGTTTAGTAGGACTCCGTGAAGGACTCTTGATATAGACGGCATCTTGATGAGTTGATGAGATTACAGAAACCTGGGGTTACATGTTAGCCTGTTGTCGCGATCTACTTCAATCAGTGATAATTTCTTGGTCCTGATTCTCCACACTGAAGGCAGTCAGGGAGCGGTCGTAGATCACACGAAAGTACTCGAGACAATCGTGGAATCTCGAACGATTGGACGTTTCTGCCAACGACGATCGTTTGACAAAGTCAACAACAGCAAGTCGACAAAAGTTATTTTCTTGCACTTGCCTCCGTCTCCGAAACGATCGCTTTCCATTAGAAATTCAATCAGTTCACAAACTTCGACCAACGCATTACCGGCAGTTTTAAATATTTGTCCCACTTCAGGGTCGATTATCGCTCGTCCACAGAGAAAATGACGAGCTACGAAGTTGAACTCCATCTTGAACATTGCCTCATTGAATTGGATGTACGTGACTTATCCTTGGTAAGAGCCACAAGAGAAGCCATAATAAAGTCTTGAAGTGAGGCAAAGTCGAATGGCGACCATATCAGAACGGTTTGACTACTCAAAGCCATGGTAATAAAAGCAGGGCGAATCAACGGGGCACTAAACATGATGCGACTCAACTTATTGTACGACAAACTACCCACCTTGATGTATTTATCGTGCTGAATTTGATTATATTCGATAGGGCCCCGGAGAGAATCATCTTCGCGAGCAAGTTTATGTTTTCATTCGACTCGTAACTATCCCAGGCAAAGCTTCTGCAGCCTCGAACGGTGATATTATCTTTGGGCAAGGAACTTTTCTTTGGGCAAGTGTGGATCCCCGCTAACTTGTACGTTTCTTTCCAGTAGGTTGCCAATTCATTGAAAACGGTTGCCACCAGACATATGTGACCACAAAAACTCTCCAACACGCGATCTTGTGCATCGGTATGATCAAACAATTCTGGAGAAAGCAAAGTAATTAATTGATCGAACTCGCCCTTTTCGAGAAGCAAGTTATCCCGACCGATGATCGCCGATTTAGAAACCTCCAATGGCTCTTGGATTTGGAAACCTCGAACGAATTAAGCAAATTCACAATGTCAAAAGATAGGGCTCTATTTATTATCCACTCATTGGTCATTTCATATTCGTCGACGAGGTATTCATCCTCGGTGAATATGGGCTAACCAACTCTAGAGAAGGGATGGTATTGCAAATTTCGATAATATTTACCTCTAAATAAAACCCTCTGGTTCACCCTCCCCGCTTTCTCGTTGCTTTCCTGAGTTTTTAACTGCGACCACTCACTGTCTCTCGGTGATAACCTCGGTATGTCTGCAACACGACCTCGGTTGCACCTCGAGACATCTCGTTGGTCGGTTGCGAAACTATGAAGCAAAGCACACGTAGGCATCCCGTGTGGTCTTCTCCCTTTTTCTTGAGACTTTTGCTGGCTGATTCTTCAATTATTTCTACTTGACGGACGTGAGAAGATCCACTTGAAGGACCTGTTGGTTGACGAAAAGATCTTTAGGTGCATTGGACCCAGTCGTTGATCGAAGGAGCGCTGCTAAAGAGGAATATTTGCGCCTGCGCTTTTCGGCATGGGCATTACAGCTCACCTTAAGAGAGGTTCTTTGCATTTGACCAAGAGCAAAATGGGGTTTCGGCGTTGAGATGATGCGTTCTGCAGCGGCTGACGATAAGGCTTACACTTCGCCGAACTACAATTTAACGTAATGCTTCTATAACCAAATCTTTGTGAAGTTGAAACTTCGTTATGAAATTGTTGTTATGTAGGCACATGCTGTTCTTAATTTTCTACCCTTTTTGAATACCGTTTATCGGCTATTTGGAAAATGTTCGCTATTTGGAAACTCAAAGAATGAGCACACACCTTCTCCAGATCGATCTCTCCCACCAGTGCGATGAGGCTATATGTGGTCTTTCAACAACCGATTGAACGTGTCGCAACCATTAAACGTTAGCTTGTATAGGTCATAAACGGGGACAGAATACACAATGTCGCACGATTTGCGTGCAATGTCGAACGGAATACGCAATACCTTCCAAAATTGCACGGAGCTCGAAGAACCATAGTCCGAGCCTGTCTGGCTTGGATTCTCAACTAAGTAAAGGCTTCGATTCTCACCCAAATCGACTGAAGCAGCTGGACTGCCAACTTGGCAAAATATGGCGCATAACGATGAGTTCTTTAACACTTTATAAAAATCGACCACAGCAGAAGACTGCACTGGACCTTGTTCCTTAACCGTGTTCCCAACTGCGTCCCAAGGCTCTTACAGATTATCATACAGCTCAAACGTAGCCCAATGGAACCGAAGAAATGGCGCCACACTTCCCTCCGCCAGCGTTCCTGTTCAACTCCTTCACCAGTGTTCATAATGCAACAAAGCTTTTCCTGAACGACGTTTAGGTCGGGAAGCTTCGTCTCTTCACCCATAGGAGGGAAGTATATGTGTCGCGATTGAAAGCAATGCTTTTTGAAGCTGGTGGTGGATTCAGGTATTTCTCATTGCCGACATGAATCCCCTACGATTGGTGAGTGCCGACAATTGCGTTCGCTATTTTCTTATTGGTTCTGTTATTCTCGTACCAATAAATGTCTGTTCGACACACGCTTTCCTAGCACTAGGACCACTGTGGTGCCCTTGTGCTAGGGCAGCACTGTGTGAACTCGTTTTAACCATTCTATATATCTTACATTCAGGCTTGCAGCACAATAGATCACGTCAGTTTTAATTAGATTGGTTTATTTATTTCGGTCGACGCTGTCAAAATGCGTTTCCCAACAATTTCTATCAGTTTTGGAGCTACAGCAAACAACAAATTGACCTATGTCAGAGCGCGAACAGACATCGCAGAACTGACTCGCTTTCTTTTTGCACACCACGCAACGCAACTAACTTCCTTTGGTTAGTGTCCATTCGTTGAGGGAACTTTTGGAAAGTGGGAACTTTCTTCGAAAGCCTCAGCAAGCTTACGTTTGACGAAAACGTTCGACCTAGGTACAGTGGTTGAGGAATGAGAAGCGACTTGTCCGGGCGAGGATTGATGTGATCGCATCACTTGAGCCTCCTCATCCAACTTGTTGAAGATGAGTAAGAGTCCGTGAAAACTATACCCACGACGGTTGTAAATATCCCAATCCAGCACTTGTGTGTGTGTCAGCTTGAGGTACCCTTAAGGTCTTTTTGTTTCCACAACTTCTCGGGACTTGATCCACACGCCGTCTTCGTCACGTCGTTTAACCCGGTGTCGTACAACCTTTTGTGGGGCTCCAAGTAGAGGTGATGAGTATGTGCCAATGACGGTCCTACTTTTCTTGTTCTTTATAGCGTGCAGTACCGCCATGACCTTCCTACTGGTTAGTCCTACTGGGATATGGACAAGAACTCGCCTTCGCCGATGCATTGACGCTTACAATGTTTTTCCAGCAGTTCCATGACTGACCTGTATGAGCCCGCCAGGCATCTCTTCCTTCTTTCTCCCTCTTCACTCTCTTTCTCTGGATTGAATCCGAGATTCAAGACATGCTGTTGGAATGGTATTCACACGTCGACTTTATGTTCCAAGAGCGCGTTAAGCGTGAGTTTGAAGATCGCATCGTGTCTATGAAAATTGCTGAACTCGATTTGGCATTATGCGTGACGAGCTGGGTTGCTGCACGCTTGTTTGAAGCATGCTTCAAAAGCGTTGATGTCCACTTTCTTCGTAATTCTTGATTGTGCTTTACCTGTGACAACATTTGTTTTGGCAACATAAAATATAGCTTCATTTCGCAATATCAACGAAGGACTACGTACCTGACAAGTTGGCTGGAAGCAAACCTTTATTGGTAAGATATGTAAGTTAGTTTAGGGCCGAAGCAATCAAATCCGCGACGAACGGCAATCACGCAAGCCTATGGTCTGAGAGCGCGCTTCACGCGCACTCGAACCCAGCCGTTTGTGACTTGTGACAAGCGACAAGCTAAAACACCACCGAGGTAGAGGCTTCAAACGGACGGACACGGCGAAACTTGGACCCCCACATCCCCTAAAGGCCTTCTCCAATCACTATAGGTGATTGCTTGGGAACTTGAGAATTCTTGTCTTCGTGTGTCCTTGGCTTACGCTTCCGTTCATCTTTGGAAGCTGGTACACCAGCGCAAGCAATTTTCCTCCTTCACCAACTTGAACTTCGTTGACCTTGTCCATAAATGCTTGCAGCTCGTCCGCGCTTGAGGTTTCGGCCGTGTCATCTCTTTCAATTGGAGTACTCTTTCGATCGTGTCATCTCGTCGTCATCTTCCTCTGGACGTTCTTCATGGGCTTCAACAATCATGACTGTATTAATCATGATATTAATTAATGTTACCTGCAGTTTTATCAGTTGGAAGAGGTGGCTCGTGAGGCTCCGAGGATCATCACATCGAAGCTGTAAAACCATGGTTTTTGGAGTGCGGTTTATTAAAACAGCACACGGAAAAAGCTCTCTCTATGGGGTTTGCAAACCTCGGTTTTCAGGAGGTTTCATTTTGTTAACGACGGCCGTGACGCTTACCTGGACGACGACAATCGGGCGGATGCTCATAAGGAACAGTGCGTGCTCCGCAGTTGGAAACTTGTTAATGGAATCCGAAAATGGTTTTGGGCTAGGTGTCCCCCGGAAAACGGAGTATCCGCAATCTTGGCGCAGCTGCAGAAGCTGCATTATTGGAAAAAGGATGTGTTTGAACCCATTTACCTCTCCGAACATGGCAAGCAGTATCGTCGCATCGCGCGGCGGCAGATTCGCGTACCACAATGTATTTTATGACTAAGCCATGCTTCTGTCGCAGACACGAGGCTGGTGCCACCGAAATTGAACGAGATCATGAGGAAGGGCATACTACCGCAAGCCAAATCTGCGGATGACGCAGAGGTTCCCAGTGACTTCTGGATTGAATCCGAGATTCAAGACATGCTGTTGGAATGGTATTCACACGTCGATTTTATGTTCCAAGAGCGCGTTAAGCGTGAGTTTGACGATCGCATCGTGTCTATGAAAATTGCTGAACTCGATTTGGCGCTATGCGTGACGAGCTGGCAAACATGTTCAGTAGAGGCTACACGGTTAGGGTTGAGGTAAGCAGGAAAGGCACGCAGACAAGAAGTCAAAGAATGCTGGCGAAGTAATGCCTGATCCGGAAGGAAGTGCAGAATAAAAGCCCGACGAATGAGGGGTGCCATAAATGGAATCAGAAGATCCAATCCATTTGCTTCCCGAAACAGTAATCCTGATTTTATAAATACTGCGTCATGTTGCGCCGAACCCTGATTGCCTATCGTTACCATCATCTCCGACTGAGCTCTCAACACGTAATTACGACTTTGTCGAATGGCGTCTGTTAAACGAGGCGACAATGATAATTCCAGGACTTGCTCGTCTGAAAGAAAAGGATTGGTGCTGTCATCTCTTTGAAGCATCTCGGATCACTACGTTTGTCAAGGAGAAACGGGACGAGAACGGTCTGATCACATCTGTGAAAGCTAGGTGGGTGGTGTATGGGAACGAGATGGGCCCAAACCTATACGACGAGTCTCCCACTTAGGGTCGTCTAGGTCGTTGCGACGGAAAGCGTTCTTGCCCAAATTGCGTTGGCAGCGCGACAGCGCATGAGATCTAACATCCTCAAGACCTCGGGATTTCAGCGAATGACTATGACAGCTGCCTTTTTAACAAGAACGCTCGGGAAATACAAATGGCCTCTTGGTAACGGCCCACTGTTAAACTGACGAGGCGATTGTCACCCTTAGGTCGTCTTCCACCGAGGTGAATGTGGAGCAAGCGGCGATGAATCTCTACCCTCGCATGCGCCTGACCGAAGACGAGCACTCGAGCAAACGCACCCCAACACACTCTAATCTTGCGAATCTGTTGACCCAAGGACCGCGGCCCGCGACGCAAGAAGAAGAAATGAACTAGTGCCGAGGTCATAACACCTTTGCCAAAGATGATTCACAAGATTGTCTGCCTACTAAACCGTTCTGAGCGGAGCCGAACGCTTTCTGGGCGAAACAAAGGCCAGTGCGTTTGCGGAGATCATTGCGCTAAGAGAACCTCAAGCGCAAACTGTCATCGGATTTATGGATGAGCTATCTTTAC
This sequence comes from Poteriospumella lacustris, assembly GCA_008000375.1. Taxonomy (NCBI): domain Eukaryota; class Chrysophyceae; order Chromulinales; family Dinobryaceae; genus Poteriospumella; species Poteriospumella lacustris. The sequence continues at coordinate 7,849 of SMOI01000188.1, forward strand.
ATACGGAATGCACGTCCGAACATTTGGCGAAGAACGCGTTTCATGACAGGTACCATAGCGATACTATGTAAACAAAACTTCGGCTTACGATCTCGATGGAAACGCGTTGATGGCATGAGGCCGTATCCGTCGCATCCTCTCCCGAATAGGTTTCTTGAATTTGTTGCAGAACTTCCCCGTCCAATGTTACTGCCTTGGTGTCGTGATGGTATAGGCTACTCTGGCATAAGCACCAGCGGGGTTTTACAGCTTTGACAATATTAATAAATATTTCGTTATTGTACATTTTTTAAACTAAGACTAAAACAAGTTTATGTCCGATTTAGACATATCTGCACTGAGCTACGCCCCAGCAATATCAGCCATCACGACTTGGCTGGACTCTCGGGCAGCGATTGCTGCCACGACGAAGACGGAAGCCACGTCCGCGGCAGGAGATGACCTGTCCGGATAAAAGGGATGGGTCGTGAGAGTCCCCGCCGGCTACAAGGCGGGACGTTTCGAAGGCCCGAACGAATAGGTAAGATTGTATGATCCTAATACGCTGGTCGTGGATGTGGTGGGAAGCTTTAATGGGACCCATACCGCTAACGATAAAGGTGAGAAACAAAACGATCGTAATGCGGTTTTATGAGTAGAATACATAATGCATACCCGATCTTTGTCCACCTTGAGGTATTTATCACAAATAATTGAAAAAAGGAACAGAAATCGCAAATTAACCCGACCCGGAAACCTTCCAGAACTTTGGTTCAGCGTGAAGGTCAGATAAACCACACGTTTAGATGACAATGTGTCCTTGTCTCAGACTCGTAGTCGATAAGCGACTGTATCCGAATACTTCTCCGGAATACCAACCACACCAGTTGATCAAGGAAGCCCAGCCAGGTATTCAGCAAGCGGATTCGACAGCGGCGATCTGTCCGGGAACGTTCCAGGACCTTTCAGAGTCTGCCCGTTTTCGTTTCTATTGAACGTGGCGGATACAACGCTTGAAACATGAATATTCGTTAAATAGTTACACTTCCGCCATTCATCAGATAAAATCGCATTGCTGGATTGCTTCAATCACAAAGTCTTTTAATGTCTCCAGTCCCAGCATGTACAGTACTTCGATTTCGCATTTGTATCCTCCTTTGATGAAAGAGTCTCGTCAAGACACAAATGATCATCAGACAAACCGTCGCTACTGACCTTCCAGCATGGCGTTTAATTCGAGCGTGTATTCGTCATTTTCCTGCGCACAAAATTGGAAGGCTGCATGAGTGAAACAATGGGCGAGTGGCATTCTGGATTCGTACCAAAATGAAGGGTCGCTGCAATAGAGACTTTATAACAGCGCGATCTCTCGTTGATAAACTCTGAAGGCAAACAGCAGCCTCTGAACATAACTCCAGTGCATTCTTCACATGATGACACCTCAGACCGAGCCAGCTGTTGTTGAGATCGAATACAATCACACAGGACAGAAGGTTTTTCTCATAACACAAACGCTTACCGCAGTGGCGTCGTCCAACCCGAGGCTTCAAAGGTTGCCTTTGGCGACGAAAAGTAGCTAAACGACGTTAAGAAGATGCGTAAAGAACTACGCGGTTTAATAGATCGGCTTAATGTCAGCAAAGTCTTACCGAAAGCTAGTCAAGAGAAGAACTCCGTGCGGGTTGTAGTCACAAAGACCGACTACAGGAATGTCCTGTATTCAAGATAAATGATCAACATCTGCATATCTGATCGCAAATGGATTTCTTACCGCAAACTGGTCAGACAGTCTCGAAAGTGCGGCCTTAGTTGCAATATCTGGGAAACCGCATCCAGTTACGACAATGTGGTCGTTGGCAAGTTCACATTGGAGCAGACGATGGAAAACAGCTTCCTTTTCAACGACCACTATCCCTCGAGGCTATGATAAGTGTGGTCCAACATTAAGTAGAGGTAGTGTTGATGAGCGCAGAAACCTACCTTTGGTGACAAGCACACAATCTTCAAACAATTGGAATCCCTTGAGATCCACCGACTGTCATGATTTTATATAAAGCCGCATGTATCACGATCCACGGTTCATAGCAACAATACCTGTCAACAAGGAGGCCTTCCGGCGCCGTTCTTCTGTCAGCTCGAGTATAGAACAGATCTGAATGACAAAAATGCTATTGAGCTCTAATGAACAAACCGTAGCAAATACTTTGAAATTCGAACCTTCATGATTGACATCAAATACAAATTGTATCGGACCATTCAACAAGCCTTTCGAGGACGGCAATATGCCCAACTCATCTATGTTCAAGATCGATTATTTGAGACGAAATCGAGATCAATCCATTACTTACGCCGTTTTTTCTTCAAACGTTTTCCAAGCAAGTAGATTATTTCATCACATGCATCTTGTGAGTCGAATAAATGCTTTAGCGTGTAGTATACGTCTCGCTGGAGCATAGTACTCCTTTCTATAAACACAGTATAAGGTACGGACGAGCTTTAAACATTCTAACCTTTTGAGCGAACCTTGATTCAGGCGGTAAACCAAGGATGCTACCCCCATGAATTGCGTGAGCTTGCGTAATCCGTGAAACGTAGTTGGATTAATAGTCCAACCATCGGATCCTTTTCTGCAATTGGCTAGAAAGTCGTTGTCTGAATCTGGTTCCTCTATTTCGATCTTTGGCAGAGTTGAATTTCCAACAATATTGCCCATGATGATACTCATCAGATCGTCTAATTCCTGCATTGCTACCGATTGCATCAGATTGCTACCTATGGATTGTGAACTCCTCCGCAATGCGCTCTCTCCGATAGAAACCAGCGGCAAAGTCGCGAGGATGAACGAGGACGAGGAAGGACATCGCTGTAGTCCCGCGATAGGCCTTGTCCCTCGAAATGAACCGATGTACCAAGTCCACGTCAACACTTTCGCTCGCACTTATAAACAAGCTGGTTTGAAGTGCCGTCGAGACCTTCGCCAACGGACGTCGCAGCCGTGGCGGGCGACATTCATCATGAAGTACGGAGTCGTGCGCGCTATTACTGCGCTCGACACGACGTGTGTACGTGGTGGACATGGGTGACACAGTCGGACACCACTGCCAGCCAGGCCTTGGGAAAGACTAGTTACAACTAAATTCGCCATCGCCGGTATTTGAGTAATTGTAGTTGTAGTTGCCAGGCGATTAATTACTTTTCAATCCCATCACAAGACAAATTACTCGATGGTCATCGACAAAAGAAATGATAAAACGATTCCTGTGCATACCTTCAACTGGAAGAAGAAACCTTAATACCATATGCAATGGACACTTATCTCGCACAACGAAGCTATCCACGCGTGAGAAGAATAAGGCGAAGCAGTTGGAAGAACTGTTAAGTGAATTGAACGCTACCACTAAATACCTTCTCTCAGATTCTTGGACAGAATGCAATATATCTAGCGTGCCTATTGCATTTACCAACATCGTCCACAAATTTGGAATGGCCTTCTTAAAGTATCTGGGGCCGACATCATTGTCATCTGACATCCCTTAATTTCTAGCGACGTGGAACATTTGGTTTCTATTTCTATGGACTTTCAGGACCTCTATGAGTCCAATACTTGTTGAGCAAGTAATCCTTCTTCAATGCAACATTGATTTGTGGGGCGAAGCCGCTGTTGACAGAGCAATTAAATAGGAGAACAATACAGTGTAATTAATAAATTAAAAAGCAATCGAAAAGCAGCATCAACGTTGGTGACGCTTTAACATTATCGCACACTGTATCCACCAGCCCTGACTTCGATGGCTCCTCCAACGTCGTTTTTACTACCAGATAGAAGCGATGAGATGTGCAGCCGAGGAACGGAAGTGACTGAACTTTGTGACGTCGGGATGTTTACCCTAACCCTTGGAGAACTTATGCGTCATTGCTGCTCATCCCGATGATGCTGCTCATTGCCGATGATATTGCAGAGTACGAGTTATGCTGGTCTTCGTCGAAGAAGGCCGCCAGTGACCGATGCCTGGTCGAGCAAGCCGAGAACCACCGAGAGCATGCTTGGTCGATGGCCGATCGATCACGTCTTGATGGCTTAATGGTATTATAAAATGCCAATTCATTATAGCTAGCTACTACAAAGAAGGTGTATTGGACAATTTAGACGAAGGCAAATTGAACTTGCACGTTTTTAGTAACAACACTGCTATTTGCGTGCATAAAGAAACGGATATTGAATATACGCTTGTTTTCAGGTTTTCCAGTGAATAATTCTCTCACCAACTTCATTTTAGCATTGTCCGATACAACGGCATTGACCTTCATGTCTCGGGTGCCAATAAAGGTTTCAATGGAATTTACCATATTTTCGATAATTGTTTCCAGAAACATTCCAGTGTGTTGGTCATGCGATATATCTTTCACCTCGTATAGGTATTTTTCATAGGTTGTCAACCGACCAACGAGATGTCTCGAGGTGTAACCGAGGTTGTGTCGGAATTGTGAAATCGGAACTGGAAAAGGATTCATCTGGAACAAGAGGTTTGGCCATTCCAATTGTAGGATGTGCTTCACATCGGCTGAACTTGGCTGTGACGAGTATTTATAACGGAGATGAAACCTTTGGTGATAATAATCTTCCAGGCAATGCGATCTCGCCTGCTCACTTGATTGATCAAGTAAACGATATAATGAAAACGCTGAGGACATTGAAATTGCGAGCTCACCTTCGCAGTAAGACTCAGCTTGCCCCAATTTTACGAAATGCCACGCGATGGTCGTCAACTGCAAAAATGGTTTTCGCCTTTTGAAGTTCCATGAACTGGGTGCCATACCTTATGAAGAAGATATATCATTGCAAGCTCTTCATATGGGGCCATTGAAGATGAAAGCTCTGAAGGTTTGGCTGTAACATTCAAAGAAATCGATATTGCCACTGTCTTTCTGATGATGTGACAGAGTGCAACCTGGCATCTGTTCGTTTCTTGTTCTACAATCTTATCGAAAAGTATGGCGCACGGTGTCCTAAGTCCCAGCACTACTTGTTACTCGATGGGGCCGTCGTCGACCCTCTTTAACGACTGCTTGAAAGTGGATTACAGAAACGTCTTTGCAACCAAATTTGTGACATGTCGCTTGCAGAGATTAGTGCATGTCGGCGCTTCGAAGTCAACAACAGTGCCACTGACTCTGTCGATGAGGCTATTGGTGATTCCACTCGTTCAACAAGAAAACCTTACAGAGGAAGCTCGAAAGAGGGCGCGCATCTCTTAAGGCATTCTATCGGTTCCGAATAGCAATGCATTTCGAACAGTTGGTCATGCTTCACTACAACAAGCATTTATGGGGAATTAACTCCGTAAACGTGGCAGGGGAGAAGGCACACATGCAGTCTTAAAGCAGCCGTGGTACTACTGTTTCTTCGTTGTCCTCGTCCGATTCTGAGCGTATCCGGGGATGATGTAAACGATCAATGGTAAACTTTCCTCCCCGAAATTGCACTGTAAGAAGCAATTAATTACCAATTAATTACCAATTAATTTTCAATTAATTTCCAATTAATGCATGTACTAATTTCCCGCACATCAATTTCCCATACGAGATTATTCGCAGAGCTTGAAATTTTGCCATGATACAATGGAACACGAGCTGACATTCCATTAGGTGGCGGATCGAGCGCGAGAGGAACTTTACGACGGGTTGGGGACGGCGGAGGCCAAGGTGGACGACTGCGACATCAAGGCGTGCTGAATGTTTTACTGGGCGTGGGTGATCAACAAGCCCAATCGCCAGATCGGTGGTCGTCGCCTTTGTCGGGCCCGCGACGGTACGAGTTCGAGGGGTTGGTATCTCAAATGGACACCACGGTCCCGGCGAGCACCTATTGGCGTTGCACGAAGGACAAACAGGACGATCTGTGGAACAAAATGAAGGACGAAATGGCATCAGTCACGGGGGTGACGATCGCTCCCGCTCAGCTTGTGTGTGACGTGAGAATAATGCGTATTTTGTAAATAGAATAGTACATACAAAGCTTTGACTAGGCTCTTACATACCAATACAACAGACACCCAACTGTCAACGCGATGCACCGCTGCGACTGTCCGTCCACCATGTGCTGTGACTGACGCAGCAGCACATGACGGCACGAGACGGGCACCAGGCGATAGCGAAGCAGTCAGGGGCGACGAGGGTCGGACGGGCCGGGCAACGGGTGGTGACTCACCACGACACCGCCCACCTCGGCGCACACACGCGGCGCCATACGAAAGAAATCAACAACGAACACTTGAGCAGCTGCACACTGCAGCTCGCTGACATTGGCACACACAGACACAGACACAGCTCACGACCTGACACACTGTTTCTAACCTACGACGACACACCGCCGCGTTCACTGACGACACACACGAGGCGGGTGCCAGTGAACGGAGCGATGGACGGACAGAGAGAGCGGGACATGTACGACACGCGAGATGTACGACACCACCACGACTCTGCAGAAGAGAAGACAAGCAAACGAATGACGCACGAATGACACAGCTGCTTGACGCGCGGACTCGATGGCCATCGATGTACAAAGGACCGCGACAGGGACAGAGACAGAGGGAGAGATTCCCACGGGCACGGGCTCTGGGTGGCCGTACGCGCAGGTGCAAACGGATACAACGAGCGAGAGGATAGAGGATTGGGCGACCGCAGCGATGACGGCAAACGATAAACCAAACAAATCACATGGGGAGGCTACCATACAGCAGGTGCAGTGTGGCGGGGCCATGCGACACACTTCTCGGACGGGCACACAACAGCTATGCACTAAAACGAAACGCCTCTCACTGGGCGGGCAACGTAGATACAGACGGAGGAGTGGGGAGGGCAGTGCAGAGCAGAGCAGAGATAGACAGAGAGAGGGAAAGAGAGGGGGAGGGAGAGACGAGAAGAGAGAGACAGACGAGGGAGAAACAACAGCAGAGCAAACGATAGACGCCGAGACAAACAACGGACAGAAACAGATGGCAGACCTCTCATGTGGGTTGTGGGAGGGACACGCGCTGACTACAGTACAAGGCACAGAACACCACTGGCAGAGACTCACTGCTCACGAAACGAACGAAAAGCAAAGCAGGCCGCAGGGGCGGACCGAACAACTGAAACGCAAACGAAAGCAGCCGCCGCCGACGGACGGTGGCGGGTCTGCGGTGTGTGCGTGGGGGGGGGTATGTACAGTACGGGATATGTGCAAGGAGAGGACGGGCCGCGTCACGGGTGAGGAGGCTCAGGTGGTGGACACGAACGGATGGGCCGCCCGCACCTTCGCCTTGAGCTTCGCCAGAACGACGGTGGGCGCGCGGTGGCGAGTGGCAGCGGTAGCCGGCCCCGGGGCGATCGCCGCGGAGGCTGACACGAACGACGCTGAAGACGCCGATGACGCCGACGATGACCAAGGCGATGGCGACCGAAGCGGCACCGTCGGCAGCGCTGGCGCATCGTCGTCGTCGCGGCTGTGACTGCGGCTGCGACTGCGGCGGATGCGTTGCGCCTCGTACAGACCGACGCTGCTGCTGAGACGTCGCCGACGGTGGCGGCTGTGCTTGCGGTACAGCGGCTCGTGCACCGGACCGTCGCTGTCCGCGTCGCTGCCGCCGTCGCCGTCGCCGCGCTGCTGCTTCGCTTCGTCGCGGTGAACCGACGACGACGACGAGGCGCGCGACGACGCCACCGACGAAAAGGCGCTGAAGCTGTCCGACAGGTCGCTGTTGAAGCCGCTGTCGCTGCCGCTGTCGCTGCTGTCGCCGTCGCTGCTGTCGCTGCGGCTGCGGTCGTCGTCGGAGGCGTCGCTGGCGAAGCTGCTGAACGAGACGCCGGACCAGCGACGAGCGTCGCGTCGACGACGCTGCGACGGGTCGACGGAAGAGCGACTCGCGTTGCTGCCGCTGCGGCTTCGACTGCGACCGGCGCCCGCCGAGCTGGAGGAGGCCACTGAGGAAGCCGCGGAGGAGGCCGCGGAGGAGGCCGCGGAGGAGGCGGAGGAGGCGGAGGAGACGGTGAGCGAGGCGATGGAGCCCAGCGACAGACTCGCGAACGACGTCGACGACACCTCACCCGACGCCGCCGACGCCATCGATGCGGAGGAGGACGCCGAGGCCGAGGACAGCGGCGGTCGCAGCGTGCTGCGCCGGTCGCTGTGGGCGGTGTCCTTGGCGCTGGTCGCGGTCGACGGCGGCATCGGCGCCACCACTGCGACGCGTTGGCGGTGATGGTCGTCGTACGCGGCCGGCGGCGCCTGCAGCGCGTCCACCGCCACGTGGCGCGACACGAAGGCGGACGCCCGCAGCGACAGGAAGAAGACGAGCGCGATGACGACGGCCAGGCCGCCGATGTAGAAGCGGCCGAAGCGCATGTCGCGCAGCTGGTACCAGACGAAGAGGATGCCGCCCATGAACGACGTCGACACGGCGAACACGCCCAGCTGCAGCGCCGGGTACGGCAAACACGCGAGCACCGCCGCCGTCGCGAAGCCAACGCGCGACAGACCGTGGCGCCGCCGCTCGCGCAGCATTGGCACGACGACGTCGCTGGCTGTGGCCGTGGCCGACGTCAGCGAGGACGGCGGCCCCAGCGACAGGTTCGGCTGGTAGAACAGCACGAGGCGGCTCTCCAGCAGCTCGGCGCGCTCGTGGGCCAGCAGATGCGCGATGCACTGCGCAGACGTCGAGGCGGCGGAGCCGTCGACCCCCACCGACGCCGACGGTGGTGGCGGCTTCTGCTGTTGCTGCTGATGAAGCAGCTGCTCCTGCGCCGCCAAAAAGCGGTCGCCGAGACGCGTCAGGGCCACCATCGCGTCGAGCACCTGGCTGCGCACGAGACTGGGCAGGAGGATGTCGAGCACGACGATCTCGATCGTCTGCATGAAGCCCACCTCGCTGAGCCACTCCACGAGACACGCCTGCAGGAACGTCAGTTGCCACGCGTAGCCGCGGCTCATGCCTTTCAACGCGACGAAGTACAACGCGCCGAGGTTCATTGCGACGAGGGTGACGATGGCGAGCCACTGGGCGAGGCTCGACACAGCCAGCTCCGACAGAAACTCGCTCTCGACGGTGCGCGCGAACAGCCGGCCGACGGCCGAGCGCCGCCCGAGGTAGTCCAGATACAGCTGCTGCAGCAGGCTCAGGCCGTACTCCACGTCGGTCGCGTGCTGCAGCCGACGCTTCAGGTGCTCCGCGTCCTCGTAGACCCGCAGCAACTGGCGATCGTCGCTGTCGTCGACGTCGTTGTCGGCGTCGTCGTTGTTGCGGCGGCGACGGCGGCGGGACGAGGTCGTCACCAGTCCGACGCCCGAGTAACGCGCCTGTCGCCGACGCTCGGCGTCTTCGGCCTGCTGCGCCATCAGCTCGAGGACGTTGGCGCCTCGATGGCCATGGCCGTGGCCGTGACCGTGATGCGGGTGCGCGGGGTGCGCGGGGTGCGCGAGGCCGGAGGCGTCCCAGGCGGCGACGACCTCTTTGCGCGCGAGGCGGATCTCCTCGGCGACGACGGGGATGCGCACCGTCGTGTGCTCCCAGCGGCGGTACAGCTGCACCAGACCGTGGCTCGCCGCAGACGCTGGCCACGTCAACCAGCGCCACCATCGCGCGGACGACGAGGACGAGGCCACCGGGACGACGAGCGACTCGGCGCGGACGGCGTCGTCTTTGCGCCGCTCGTCCACCGCCGCCGCCGTCACCATCTGCCCGTCAGCGGTCGCCTCGGTGGGCGATAGCGCGGCCGGTGGCAACGCGGTCGGCGCGATGGCGCGTCGACGCGCGCGTCCCAGCGCCGGCGCTGCAGTCGCCGAGCCGCTTCCTCCTCCGCCGCCGCCGCCGCCGCCGGGCCCTGCGGCACCCACCGCCGAGGTGGCAGCGGAGAGAGGCGGCGCCTGGGCCACCTGCGACTGCCACTGCAGCGAGCTCTTCGCGAGGACGCGACTCTGCGCGTCCTTCAGCGAGGGCGCGCGGATCTTGGCGACGAGGAACTTGAGCAAGATGCCCACGGGGCCGGAGAACGTCGACGTGATCACGACCGACAGCACCGACGCCAGGATCGACCGGTTGTCGTGGTTGAAGCGGCACTGCGTCCCCGTCTCGACGATGCCCAGCGCCGACTCCAACGACACCCGCGTCGCGGACCGCGTCGAGTCGCCTTCGACGAGGAAACCCGCCGAGTCCTGACGGTTCAGCGGCGCCCATTGGCAGTAGCTCTGCTGCGGGTCGAGCAGCGTCGTGCGGCGGGTGCACGCGGCCTGCGTCTCGTACTGCTCGCAGGAGCCGTCGTCGGTCTGGTACTGCAGGTCGTACAGCAGCGCCAGGACGAAGCACGACAGCGTGATCGCCGTCAGCGCCTGCACGACCTCGAGAATCGCCCGCTTCTTTTGCTCCTCGTCGAGCGCCAAGTTCCGGCGACGGTCGGGCGGCTGGCTGCTGCTGCGGCGATGGTGGTGGCCGTGCGGCGGCTTCGAGTGGAAGACGTTGACGAGGACGCGCACGTAGATGTGGTTCGTCGTGAACTGCTGCCAGATGCGGCGCAGCAGCGGCTGCGGGTGGAAAATGGCCGGGGTCACTTCGATGAGGTACTGGCGCAGGGCGTCGTGCAGCATCAGCGACTCATCGCCGCCGCCACTGCCACTGCCACTGCCCGGGCCTGCGTCGGCGTCGGGGGCGTCGGGGTGGTGGTGCTGGTGGTCGGTCTTCGTGGGCTGCACCTTGGCCCGCGCCCGCGCCGACGGCGTCAACGCGAAGTAGTGCGCGCCCATGAAGAGCACGCCCATACCCCAGAGACAGCCGAAGACGCTGAACACCGCCGACGACGCCTCCGCCAGGTTTCCCGACAACGCCGAGCCGGAGATGGCCACGGCGCCGCCGAAGTCGTTGCTGGAGGACACGTACTGCGTCGTCACCGCCAAGTTGACGGCGCCGTTCTCGGTGATGCCGCTCGTGCTGTTGCCGAAGCCGCATTTGCAGACGACGGTGGTGCCCACGGCGACCGTCTGGCAGAAGTTGTTGCTGGTCACGCTGCCCGTGGACAGACTCAACACGCTGCACACGCGCAACGCCACGGGGCAGCGCCGGCGCAGCACGGCGGCGGCTTTGCCCGAACACGTCAAATTCATCCAAATCTTCGACTCGGGACACAGGAACGACACCTGCTCCGCCACGCCCAGCGAGCAGTTGTGCTCGAAGATGGGCGTCTGCTGCAGCGTCTCCGCCACCGACAGGTTCGCCACGAAGGAGGGCACGACCTGGTCGGACGCGTTGCGCACGGGCTTCACCGAGATGCTGATGACGCTGGAGGCCAAGACCGGCGCCGTCGCAGTCGCGTTGCCCTTCGAGGTCGCGTTGCCCTTGAGGTTCCAGAGGCTGCTGGCGTACTCCACGACGGTGACGAGCGCCTTGCCGAGGTTGCCGTTGGCGATCGCCAGCGACGTCGACGAGTCGGCGATGGCGATCGTCGACAGCGTCGCGTTCGCCGACGGCGACAGAATCGCGACGAGCAGCCGAATCGTCTCCGTCGTCACTTGGATCGCGGCGGAGGTGTCCTGCGTCAGCAGCAGCGCCGACAGCTGCGAGAGAATGTCCTGCGTGCGCGTCAACAGCGACGCCGACGACGAATTCGTCGTCGTCGTCAGCTGGGTCAACGCGCTCAGCGCCGCGTCCTGCGACACGGCGACTTCGGCCGCCTGCAGCTCGCGACTGGCCGAGTTCAGCAGCGACTGGACGAAGGCCCCGTCGCTGGCGTCGGTGAAGGCCAGCGTCGCGTTGGTCAGGGCGAACAGCTGCCGCGCCAGCTGCAGCCGTTGCTGCAGCGTCAACAGGGACGCGCCCGTTTCCAAATGCGCCGAGACGGACGTGGTGATCTGTTGGATGATCGTGGGCAGCTCCGTCGACGCGTTCTGCAGCAGCTTCGTCATGAACTGCGCCTCGGCCGAGGACGACGCGTAGACCACGGGGCGGACCGCCACCGACGTCGTGTCCACCGCGACGGCGTCGAGGGTGTCCATCACCTGCGCCGTGAGCCACACGGCATCGGCGGTGCCGTTGCCCGCGGGCAGCAGCACCGCGTCGACGAACCACATCGCCTGCGCGCCGGGAATACGCCGCGACGTCGCCCAGTGGCCGCCGGTCGTGGAGAAGTAGAACGCGTAGCGCAGCGGGTAGTCGTCGCTGGCGTCCTTCCAGCCCGGCGCGGCGAGGTAGAACGGCGTCGTCAGTGCGGTGCCCGTCGCCGGAGACGCTTCGACCCAGCCGCCGATGGGCGCCTGGTTCGTGACGATGTCCACGTCCGCGGTCGCACCGGCACAGGCGATGCGGAAGACGTAGTGGGCCCCCGCGCGCAGTGCCCCGGCGGGGATCGTGAACGACAGCAGCGCCGAGACGTTGCGCGTTGGGTCGGCACTGTACGCGACACCGGCCGGCTGATACAGCTGCACGGGCAGCTCGATCGACGACGGGAGAAGACCGCCGCTGCCATTGAACACCGGCGACCAGCGCGCCGTCGCCACGAAGCGTCGACTGGGCAACTGAACGACGTCGACGGAGGGCGCACCGATGCGCACCGAGACGGTGAAATTGGCCGTCGCCACCACCCGACGAAGCGCCGCCGTCGACGTGAGCACGGCCACGGTGGGGGCGGCGGTGTGATTGACGTTCACTTGCCAGCTACGCTGCACGACGTGCGCTGTTGATGCGAGGGACGACGCCGAGACCACGACCGCGTACGACGCGTTCGTCGGTGTCGAAGGGTCGGCGACCACTGTCGCAGACGACTGATTCACGCGACCGTTCACAAACGTCAGCGGGCAGCCCAATGACCATTGTCCAGGCCCAACGACATCGCCATCGCCCGCCAGAGGCGACCACGTGTAGCAACGCCAGTGATACACCACATCGGCCGCCGCGGTGGCGACGGAGGAGGCCGACGCATTCGCCGCCGCCACCGCCAACCGCCGACTGGTGGCCACAGCGGCGTCGGCAGTGAACGTGGCCTCCGCACCGGCGCTGAGCAAGACCTGTGGCTGCGACGGCGACGCCGTCAGCACGACGGGTGCGCGCTCGCACGTGAAGCTGGCGGACGCGTCGCTGAACAGCCCCGTGGCCGTGTCCACCACGCGCAGCGCCACACGATACGCGACGTCACCGGCCACCGTCGGCAACGCGGCAAAGCGCGCGATCTGAGGGTTCACGGCGTCCACACGCAGTGTGACGTTGCCGGCGGTGGAGTTCGCTGAGGCAGACCACGCGAACACCAAATTGCCTCGGCGGAGGCTGCCGTCCGCGGCGACGACGTAGGCGGTGCCAAAGGCCGACAACTGCGCATCGGTTGGGCATTGGGCGTCGGGCATCTGCGGCACCACGACGCGCACACGCGGGGCGGACGTCGAGGGGCCCAGCGCGGAGGAGCTCGCGTACACAGACGACGCGGAGCCGCAGCGACCAGTGACGTCGCAGGCCGAGACCGACG